>NWUY0300048246.1:5754-21747 GCA_004151065.3 Larix sibirica | reverse complement strand
TCCACCTAAGTGCAACTTAGTGGATAACAGGGATCACAAATGCAGAGATGGAAAATAGAAAGTATAAATTGGATTATGGAAGATATGCTAAGATCAATTTTATCTGGAAAACAAAATCTGTAGGGTTAAAGATTACCAATTGTAAAACTAGCCTATGATTTGTCTTATAGTTGAGATTGTCACCTATAGTTTGTAATCAGTGGGACCTGTAAGGGATTTGATACCAACTTCAAATCCAACCTTAATCACAAGTTTTTTTTGAACCTTATTTACTCAACTTTATATTACAAAGCTAATCATATTACATGAATAGACAGTGGATATTATAAAGCCTATATAGGATTGCATGGCAGAGGTGGTCTGTGTGTAGAGTCCTAAACAGGACCATAGAGGCTGAATCTTAAAACTGTGTGCTATATCTCAGTGAACATACTTTCTCACTCAGTCCCTAAACGCTCTAATAGTCATGACGGTTAAGAATTAGGGTCACTTAAGGTGTAGAACTTGTTGCGATGGTTCACGTTCATGTACTGATCCACAATCCATACTTGCAGCCGTTTGTAGGCCCACAATGGAGGTTTGTGGTTGACTGCATATCTGCAAAGGAGATGCTCTGGTGGGTTTGTAGTTGTGAGTGCAAATGTCCAGGGAACCTGTAACATGAACTTATGGCTCCAGGGATGTTCACTGAGAAATTTTGTGGGCACTGAAGAAGAGGGCTGTTGCAGGCTCATAAAAGAGGCTACGTTTTGTGGGTTCCACAAGGAAGAATTACAGGTTGGAGGATATCCACAACCTGAGTTTGCAATTATGGGCAAACTGGAGAGTTGCTGTGGAAAACCGTATGACTGAGGCTTGCAGAATTGTATTAATTAACCTTAGGCTCTGATCATTTGTCCTTCCTTGAATAACAATGGTCCTACATTTCTTGCTGACACAGTATTGGAAATTCTGCTTTAACTTATTGGCAGGCACCACCTTGCCTGGTGCAGATATTGTCCAACTTTGACAATCCAGAATAAAGGAATATTGGACTCTTGACTTTGCCTACCCTGCACGCCAAGTATGGAGTCAATCAGTGATAGTGCTAAATGCTTAGCACCCAATTTAATAGGCCGAGAGACCGAAGGAGAGTTGAGTGAAATTGGCAAATAAATCTTAATAAGTTTAACATTAATAATCAGATCCATTCCAAGAAATGGTGGAATGTTAAGAACAAAGGCATTGTCACATGTTGCTTTGATGATGGTACACAGGCCATACTGAAAAGGTTTGAGCTTCTAATGAGGACCCTTGGAATGTTTTTTATGTAAATGTATGGGAATCATATGGATCCACTCAATAAACTATTGAATATTGTCCTGTATGTGTGCTTTGCGTGGGAGCTGCTGAAGTAGATGGCCCCTGGAAAGAAATGTGAAGAGTAAGGAGCCAAAAACCAAGACAAGTCTAAAAGGGGTTGTGGTCTGTGAAGCTATGAATAGTTCTATTGTAGGCATGTTGGATGGCAGGTAAGTTATCATCCCAAGTATGCATATGTGCGTTGTTGTACATGCGAAGGTGATGGAAAAGAGTGTAGTTGATGGCTTCAGTCTATCCATCAGATTAGTCGAAAAAGGTTGTGGACCTATCAAGTTGTGTCCAACATGTACTAGGGAGCTTTCTAGAAATGACTAAAAGCCAAAGTGATCAAATGGATATTGGGAGGCCAAAGTGTGACAAAAAATGTAGGCAATGGAGGCAAGCTTCTTCGGAAGCAGTGATTGATTTTTTTACAAGGAATCAAAAGAACCATCTTGAAGAATTAATCAAGGAAAAATGTGAATCATTTTAATGTCTAATAAATGGCGAATGTGAAAGTGAGCTAAATCACTTAAAGCACAATATTGGTCACAAGTTTCAAGTGTAGTGTCCTTGTTTTGAGTATTCTTTGTCATTCTAGTTGCATGGAAACTGTGCTCAGGAATTGGGGAACTTGTTTCGTCACATTCCCTTCCATGAATTACCCAACCATAGAGTGGGATTACAAACCCTTTGCAATTTCGGCCCATTAAAAGACCAACACCATTCGAATGTATACATGTATTCAATTAAATAAATGCAATGAAATAATTAAGGTTAAATTCATAGAAAGAATGGCAATCTATACTCACTTCACTCATAAACAAAAATAGAATTAAATTGCATATTTACAAGCAGAATTATGGTACTCGTGTTTTAACCAAAGGATGTCTAAAAACTTGCCTGCATACGAGCAATTTTACGTAGTCAGAGGAATCTAGTGCAGATGCCATCTCCAAGTCAGGCTATGAGACCACTTGGGTGAAGGAAATCAAACTATAGACTCATAGCTCACTCAACCCAACTCGATTGCTCTCAGGCTCAACGAATCTCCTCACTATAAATCTCTCTAGGTAACCCATCTAGCCATTAATTAGTGATGGCATTCTTATCCTTTGGCCTACACAACACAAGGAAGATCTTTCTTTTCTCTGCTCAATAGTCCCTTAGGAATACTCTTCCCTTCCAATGCTCTTTAGTGTAGGCAAGGAGAATCTGCTATGTTGATTGCCTTTTGGGTATAATTTGGCAGGGCAATATCTTTGCTTTGAAACATTCAATAAGCAACAATTAATAGGGAAAGCGAAGGTTTACTAAACAACCTAACTTCTGTGCTCCTTTACTACCATCCATCTCTCATCTTAGGTCCACGAATGACAATTCCATCACCAATTTGGTCATTTTCATTTTTTTAATAACAATCCAAACACAAGGAACACAATATTCAGAACTTGGGTAGTGCTTGAACATGAGAATAGTGAAAGAGAGTGTTCAATGACAAATGTGAAGAATCACATATGATCCCATGAGAATGGAGGAGGGTAATGAATTCCGATGAGGAAGGATGGCTCACTTGTTTCACTATGCTGACGTACTATTCGAGGTAAACTTGCTCACCAACCTCCACATGCATTTAGTGATTGGATTCTAAGTCAAAGATGATGGATGAGTTTTAATTAAGGCATGTGATGAAAAGGTAGGTGTTCCTATGATGACTCTCTGCACTCGAGGATTCATTTCCCTTGGGCCCTTCATAACCATCTTGGACCTTTATATTAATTGTCAACAACAATATCTACATAGCTTGAGAGCACCACAAAAAGTCTACTTGGTTAATTAGGGCTTTCCTTGTTGCTTTGATCAAATTTCAAACCTCTATATAATGAAATATATTGATAGCTATTATAAGTAAAGGGAAAAACTAAAAATACACATTGATATTGTTTGGTAAAACTTTGTTTTATAATATTAATATGATACATATAGATTATATTAATAATAGTTGGCCTCATATTAATATGAGGCCCTTATTGATATTAGTAGGTATTAATGGTCACACATGTTTTAACTTTTAAGAGCTCCCTAATGCACCCAAATCCCCCTTTTTCCCATATTTATTGTTTTATTATAGTTTTTAATATATATTATTGTCACTTCGTGCATATTAATATGATGCCCTTATTAATATTAGTAGGTATTAATGGCCACACATGCTTTAATAGCCTTAGCTCCCTACTGCACCCAAATCCCCTTTTTCCCCATATGTATTGTTTTATTATAGTTTTTAATATATATTATTGTCGCTCCGAACTTGTCTTTTACTATAAATTTGGGTGAAACTTCTAGTTGTTTGGAACACTTGTACATGCCCTCTGCATGTTCTCGTGTTTCAAAAAACTTGTGCAACATAGCTAGTCCTCTTCCCAATTATGAGTAAATTGTTCAAGTGCACTAGATTTGGTATCAAAGTCTACTGGAGTTCAAGTTGTGAAATGCTTTGCTTATGTAATGGAGTATTGTAACGTGGTAGATCTATGTAAAATCTCATATGAAGATGAAGGTAAAGTGGTTAAGATCGACCTAGTCATTATGTGTGTCCATAACCTCGTAACATGTGCTCGTAGGTTACATCACATGTATTAGAGAGATCGACAAGATCACATGATTTGTAGTATTCATTATGTGATATTGTCAGTCTCTCTAATACATGTGAACAAATCATGTGATCTTGTCAGTCTCTCTAATACATGTGAACAAATCATGTGATCTTGTTGATCTCTCTATTACATGTGAATCTGTGATGTATCCTACGAGCACCATAACTCTTTGTTTTCTCTCTTTTTCTTGGTTAGATTTTTCTCAGTAGTGCACTTATGATTCTTCTTGCTAGTGCACTTATTAGGGTTTTCTGTTATGATGCCCTAATGTTGTTTTTCTTTTTGTTATTGTATTAATTAGTGTTTGCAAGTTGGTTCCATTTGATCCCTTCACTCTCATGAATTTCTAGTGTCCCAAAAATCTTGTATTCATAGTGATACATTATAAGTTATGACATCTCCTTATTCTTGTAGATTCTTCATAGTTTGCTACCATAAAAGAGGGACTTTTTGGGGTATACAAACTGCCTTAACCTTTTAACGACATTGATATTAATGAAATCATGCATGTTTCTTGAATCTATTAGTAATGTAACATTGCTTTCTCTTATGGTTCATTTGAGTTTCAACGTGTTTGATTGTAGTTTCCTTTTCATAGTGGTGAGTGAGATTTCAGGCATGATATTTTTATCCATGTGCCCTGTCTTGGTATTACTTGGCTCTTCCTTTGACCTTGCTTTTTTCTGGGTTGTGGGCTACACGTGATGGCAGTAATGATATTTAATATCTTTGTGATGGTCTCATTGCTATCTAACTCTAACCACAGTTTTAAAAATCGGTCTGTACAGAATTGGAATTAGCCGATTTGACCCTCTGAATCGGCTGATGTGACTTTATTATCTTAAATCACTTTATTTTATCAAACTAAAGTACATATTGACCTGAACCTTGTTAAACTATAATACTACATTAACATGGGACCATTATAAGAAGCTAACTCTACCAATTCTTAGTAAGCTTTGAGTCTATTCTCGGCGCAAGAAAAAACAGTTTTGTTATTTTTAGTTTTTACAATTTCTTTTTGGGTGCTTAGCTAGTCAATAGGATGCTTTTCGTAACAATGTTTGCTTTCGCCAATGAGTTGGTTTTTCATTAGAATGGGTTGAATTTTTCATTCTTAGGTTGTGTTAGGCAAGGGTTTTTCTTCTTTTTTGGGAAGATAGTTTTAAATCATTTCTTCCCACATTATGGCGACATCTTTCTAAAGTTGGGGTAGCCATTAGAGAAATCCAACAATAAAGTAATTTTGATCCAAAATTCCTAACACGGAAACATGTTGTCATGAAGGAGAAAATCGGCTGAGGGGAGGGTGCTTTAAATGGGTTGGTAGCAGTATTGAGTATAATGACTCATACAATAAGGTCAAAGCCCAACTCTATGTCATTTCAAGAACTAGAGTTAAGAGTATGCCATGGGTCACCTGAAAGAAAGGATTTTTTTTTATCAAAGGGAAAGATGATGGAGATAATCTTACCGCAATGTAAATTCCCCCCCTTCATTTTTCTAAAGCATAAAAAAGGATCCACTTTAAAGCCTTTTAAGGCCATCGTAACTATTGGAAAATGGGAAGAGAACCAAATTGGTACTCTTGAAAAAGATTTTAATATTCAAGGTTGGGAGGAGGTTGATCAACTTGTGGCCCATTGCATCTATGCAAATGGGCTTTATTTTACTTTGGTGTGATCCCCTGATTGGCAGAGGATGGTTAGGGGAATTGATGGAATTCTAGTAGGATGTAAGAGCCTTGAATATGAGAAAATTGGCATCATCTTGCTAGCTAAAGAGAGGCAAATTGTAGATTAGACATTAAAGTTGATTCATGCTTCATGACAAAGTTCAGAGGTATCCATTGTTTTTTATGGATGGAGGGATGTAAGGAACATGCCATTGGTTGATGCCATTGCATTTTGCCCCAAGGTAGCAATGTTTTGAAAGCTGTGTTGCAACGGGGAGGATAAAAATGCCTAATTTTATGTCAATATCCTATGCAATTGAATTATTGGAGCCAACTAATATTGTCTACTTGCATTATACACAACACAAGGCTTGCAAAACAACATGCTTAATTTTGGAGACCAATGATCACATTTTCTTGATTTTGGTGTAGTGCATTCTATCAACCCCATGTTAAGAGGGAGAAGATTGATTGGGCTAGAAGAATTTATGATGTGAGGAATAAGCAGATCTTTATCATAAACCATCATATGTCCCATGACATTTACCCACAATTCGTGAAATTGGANAAAATCTTGTATTCATAGTGATACATTATAAGTTATGACATCTCCTTATTCTTGTAGATTCTTGATAGTTTGCTACCATAAAAGAGGGACTTTTTGGGGTATACAAACTGCCTTAACCTTTTAACGACATTGATATTAATGAAATCATGCATGTTTCTTGAATCTATTAGTAATGTAACATTGCTTTCTCTTATGGTTCATTTGAGTTTCAACGTGTTTGATTGTAGTTTCCTTTTCATAGTGGTGAGTGAGATTTCAGGCATGATATTTTTATCCATGTGCCCTGTCTTGGTATTACTTGGCTCTTCCTTTGACCTTGCTTTTTTCTGGGTTGTGGGCTACACGTGATGGCAGTAATGATATTTAATATCTTTGTGATGGTCTCATTGCTATCTAACTCTAACCATAGTTTTAAAAATCGGTCTGTACAGAATTGGAATTAGCCGATTTGACCCTCTGAATCGGCTGATGTGACTTTATTATCTTAAATCACTTTATTTTATCAAACTAAAGTACATATTGACCTGAACCTTGTTAAACTATAATACTACATTAACATGGGACCATTATAAGAAGCTAACTCTACCAATTCTTAGTAAGCTTTGAGTCTATTCTCGGCGCAAGAAAAAACAGTTTTGTTATTTTTAGTTTTTACAATTTCTTTTTGGGTGCTTAGCTAGTCAATAGGATGCTTTTCGTAACAATGTTTGCTTTCGCCAATGAGTTGGTTTTTCATTAGAATGGGTTGAATTTTTCATTCTTAGGTTGTGTTAGGCAAGGGTTTTTCTTCTTTTTTGGGAAGATAGTTTTAAATCATTTCTTCCCACATTATGGCGACATCTTTCTAAAGTTGGGGTAGCCATTAGAGAAATCCAACAATAAAGTAATTTTGATCCAAAATTCCTAACACGGAAACATGTTGTCATGAAGGAGAAAATCGGCTGAGGGGAGGGTGCTTTAAATGGGTTGGTAGCAGTATTGAGTATAATGACTCATACAATAAGGTCAAAGCCCAACTCTATGTCATTTCAAGAACTAGAGTTAAGAGTATGCCATGGGTCACCTGAAAGAAAGGATTTTTTTTTATCAAAGGGAAAGATGATGGAGATAATCTTACCGCAATGTAAATTCCCCCCCTTCATTTTTCTAAAGCATAAAAAAGGATCCACTTTAAAGCCTTTTAAGGCCATCGTAACTATTGGAAAATGGGAAGAGAACCAAATTGGTACTCTTGAAAAAGATTTTAATATTCAAGGTTGGGAGGAGGTTGATCAACTTGTGGCCCATTGCATCTATGCAAATGGGCTTTATTTTACTTTGGTGTGATCCCCTGATTGGCAGAGGATGGTTAGGGGAATTGATGGAATTCTAGTAGGATGTAAGAGCCTTGAATATGAGAAAATTGGCATCATCTTGCTAGCTAAAGAGAGGCAAATTGTAGATTAGACATTAAAGTTGATTCATGCTTCATGACAAAGTTCAGAGGTATCCATTGTTTTTTATGGATGGAGGGATGTAAGGAACATGCCATTGGTTGATGCCATTGCATTTTGCCCCAAGGTAGCAATGTTTTGAAAGCTGTGTTGCAACGGGGAGGATAAAAATGCCTAATTTTATGTCAATATCCTATGCAATTGAATTATTGGAGCCAACTAATATTGTCTACTTGCATTATACACAACACAAGGCTTGCAAAACAACATGCTTAATTTTGGAGACCAATGATCACATTTTCTTGATTTTGGTGTAGTGCATTCTATCAACCCCATGTTAAGAGGGAGAAGATTGATTGGGCTAGAAGAATTTATGATGCGAGGAGTATGCAGATCTTTATCATAAACCATCATATGTCCCATGACATTTACCCACAATTCGTGAAATTGGAGTTCATTATGATACATACGATTTCTATGTATTTTTATTATTCTCCATCTATTGGTTATTGGTTGTTAAAATTATTTTTGTTATTGGTGTTTTTCTTTGGTCCCTAAATTATATGTTATTACAGTGGATGGCTCTCAATATCTTCTCACCTTAAGATCAATATGGAGGAATCTCTCTTCTTAATGGTAAGTAGTGGTTAAATATCCATTTTGTTGACAAGTTCATTCGCACCCCTGAACTACCTCATGACTCCAGTGAGGCTACAGTCTAACAATGTGCTTTGCTGCCTTGACAGATTTGAGAAAATTGCTAATCATCGTGATTGAGGAAACAACAGAGGCTTTCCTGATTGGATTAACTCATCTAGACATGGCATATTATCCACTATTTAGAAATCCCTTTCAGAATTGGTGTTCTTGCAAAAGTTCTTTGGTGCTGGATTTTGCACAAAAGTGAAAGCAAGCTTTAACGTTGGGCAGTGTAAATTGTAGCCTGAAAACCATAAAAAATATAATCTTGGCCACAATGTATTTTAATTTTGTCTTTTTCCTTCTAGTCAAGGTTACCAACAGTTGGAGATGCTTCCTTGACATTTTCTTTGGGGGAAGCAGGGTCAGAAAAGGGGCTTCTTGTTGGTTTTGTGAGACCTCTACATGCTTCCCAGAAAGAATGGAGGGCTTGGCTTGACAGGTATATGTTCCCAAGATAGTAGCTACCAGCAACAATAAAATGGGTTTGCAAGGTCATGAATAGTATCAATGACAAAATGGGTTGTCGGGGTCATGAATACTATCAAGTTTCAACGACGCAATGGGTTGTTAGGGTCATGAATAGTGTCAATGATAAAATGGGTTGTGAGGGTCATGAGTGGGTGGTTTCAAGCCTTTATGATATTGGTTCATGTGTTCTTAAGAGGATACGGTGAGCATGGCAATTGTTTTCCAAACAGTTGTGTTCGGATTATGTGGATTATTGTCCAAGATGGCATTTGGATGCATGATCAATTTAGGCTTTTTTAATGGAAAGAGGATGCCTTGGCTTAATTCCTTTTTGTTGCAGGAAAGTGAGTTGTGAAGAAATCCTTTCATGCATGGGAAGATTTGTGGGACAAGGATGGGGATAAGCGATTACGCTCGGCAAGTTTTAGTTAGTCTCAACAACTTCAGGGTTTGATTGATGCACTTTTACTGCAATTTTGTTTGATGATCTCAGATGAGTGCTTGTTAAATTAATTTTGGACACTAATGGACATATTTGGAAGGATTGGAAATGGTCTTATGGGAAGCTATTCATGACTATGTAATTAAGGAGTTGTATACCAAAAATTGGACAGCTTGTTTCATGGAAAATCATCTTAATAAGAAATGGATTGTGCAAGACAATGAAACAAGGTGGATAAGGAGGTGTAAAGGTATTTGGAAGTTCAACTCTTTTAAGATTCAATTACTTGGGTTGGTGGTCCTTCATAACATTGTAGTGGTAAAGGATTGGCTTATATTGCAAAAATTTTACAGATGGATGTTGTTGTTTATTGCAAACTAAAATGGTTGAACATGTAATGTGGAATTGCAAAATTGCCAAATCCTTTTGGGCCTGGATTGGTGTTGAATACGATGTTCTTTTTGTTTCTTCCTTCATTGGAAAGGGGTCAAGTTTGGGGAAAATGGATGTTTCTATAGGCATCATCCTTCAGATTGACTTGCATCTTTTTCTTATGGAGATGTTATTGTCAAGCAACTTCTCATGATGAAAATACTTTGTTCAAACTGGGTAAAGTTTGTACATTTGGAACAGATTTGGCGATGCAGATTTTAGCAAGGAATGCCATCTTTAGGAAGGAAACAAATTATCTTCAAGTTGGAGCCAAAGCAGACATGCTAGCTCTCCTTTCTTATGTAAGAAGGGGACCCTTGCGTGACAGCTCTTTTTGTCCTGGATGCAAAGTTATTGACGTATATGTATATTAATTTATAAAGAAATATATGATGCATTTTCCCAAAATAAAAATAATTATTCGAAGGTTGACTACTGTTGTTGAAACTCAATTTGTCCCCCACACCATAGTCTTGAAGAGGATTGTGGATCTGAAATCAACCGTAGCTAGCATGGTAATCAGTAATGTTTAGGTTGCGTGGAGGCTCATTCTTGATTATGATTGGTGTGTCAGGGTGGAATACCTTCTGCTCCCTCTCACACCATTGTCTTAAAGAGGCCTGTGTATGTGAAACCAGCCTGAGCTAGAATGGTTATCAAGTTGTGTGTCAATTGCAAGCAGGCAATCCCAAACTAAGAGAGCCCAAGCAGTTGACAGGCTTATTCTTGATGATGATTGGTAATCTAGTGTGGAATATCTTTTGTAGTTTTCTAATCCAATACGATCGTCTACTTCGACTCACAAATACATCTTGCTTGAGGGAGGTGTATGATGGCATATAAACTATGCCAGAGAAGCTAAGGAATGTTATTGTGCAAAAGAACAACTCCTAGAGGAAAGATTCCATAAGCAAATCATGCTGATATACTCTCACAGCTAGGAAGAAAAGCACAAAATTGGACAAGAAAGTTGCAGCAGCATACAGGAAAAACTTGAAGATATGTAAAGATCTTAGAGTTGCATTGGAGATCTGCCACAATTTTTTTGCATTTTTATATGCAGAAGGTATTTATTTAGATGTGCACGCTATGGAGGACAAGAAGAACATGAAGAGCACGGAGCCACCTGAATGATGAAACTAATACGAAGAGGATATAGATCACCTTTTATGTTTAAATATGAGGATTTTATCACAGGTTGTGAATTCCTTTCCAACCTGCACCCTTTGTCTTATAAGAGACTAGGTTACAAGAAAGGTGCTAATAGGATTGTGGGATGTGGAGCTAGAGTTAGCCGACTTGGACATGCCACTGAATGCAATCTCTCACCTTAATTTGGAAGAGGAAATTACATTGATACAGTTGAGGTATATTCTTAATTTTCAAATATTCTTGGTCCCACATAAAATATTTAATGATGTGGAAAATTTACTAATGCTACGATGATGAAGATGAAGACATGAATGCATTGATGATATTTAGACGAAGTAGACTTCTACTAGTTGAGCATCTGTATCGGGGTCTATTCTTCATTTTCATCTTCCGATAGTCGTGCATCCTGCCCCTAAAATATTTAATAATGAGGATAATTCAATATTGATTTGATGGTGAATATGAGGACATGAATGCAGTTGAGATATATAAACTAATTGATCATAAGTAGTGTGGCAGGACATTTATTTTGTGTGCGTTGTTCACCAATGATGTCATAATATTAATGGAAATCAAATTTATTGATTTATATTTCCAAAATAATGGGTGGTGTTTTGAATTTTCTGTACTTCATGGTATTTGTTTTCAATATATAGTTTATAGTTATCTATGTATTTTAATACATGCCATATCCAGACATACTGTATCGATTTTTAACTGAAAGTTCTGACCTAGTGGTTTTAGTAACCCATCCATGTACATATCCTCGTAGCTTAGCTTTGAGTCAAATCTTTATGTAATTTGTTTTCCATAGTTTTTAGGGATGGCATTAGAAATTTGTCGATAGTGGGAGTTATATGTATCTGGTATACTTCAAAATATTTGTTTCATAGTTTGTTTTAAGGAATGTAGTTGATTAGGTTGTGCCTCGCAACTATTGAAAGTTTACAATCATGTATCTCCATCAATACTAAATAGTTATCCCCAATAGGCTCATCTATCAAGTAGATCTGTTTAGTAGTAATCAGTATATCTAAAGAAGGCATTTACTTGATTTTTATATATCAGATCATTTCTGGGGAAAGCATCAGTCTGATTGCAGGGAAGATCCCTGCAAGGGATAAATTTATGTACATTACCTGAAGGATACCTTTCTATTTTTACGTGTGTAGGTTATGGCGTTGGAACTTGGGAAATACAACATTCGTGTTAATGCTGTTGCACCAGGACTCTTTAGATCTGAAATTACTGCTGGCTTGATGGAGAAAGATTGGTTGAACACTGTGGCAAGTAAGATTGTCCCTCTCCAAACATGGGGAGCGATAGACCCAACTTTGACATCTACTCTCCATCTATTAGCTAGTGACACCTCTTCATATATAACAGGAAATATATTTATTATTGACGGGGGGCAGTCTATACCAGGTGTTCCTCTGTATTCTTCCCTTTGATACTTTTTTAATATGTCAATTTCACGTCTGCCTCATCCAATAAAAGCATTGTAGCTTGCTCTCAAGAAAATGTGGCATCTTCACAAATATTCCCTGTAGTTCCACTGAAAGATGCTGTTGAGTTTGCCAATATTGTGCACGTCTAATAGCGTCTTCATGTGATTCTTTCCACAAAGTTATCAATTAGTTAATTGCTCATCAGATTTACAGTCCAAACCGGACATTCCTCCTCACTGGGTACCTTGGGTACCTTTGCATTTTCCACAAATTAATGTTCAAGAAGTAGAAGGTCACTCCTCCATACTGGGTGACTTTATTTGCAAATTGGAAACTGCAATTCTATGATTGATGTTACTTACTTATCATGTCCCAGCAGGCTTTATGGGATCACTATTCTCCCACAGATTTGAAGGTCGATTCAACATAGTCTCCTGCTTTCTCTTTCATTTTCTGCTGGAAATATTGTGTAAAACAAGGTTAACCAGAATTGGCAAAAATCTATCCTGAATGATAAGAAAGGTACTGTCAATAAATTTCTACGAGGATGGCATCCATAAGAAAGAGCACCGAATATCACATTTTACGAGAGTTTACAAGTAACAATTAGTCAATTTGATTTGATGAGGGCAATTGGAATAAATTGGTTTCAAATATTTTTGCATTCACAAAGATGCAATGTTAAATTGCTTTCACAGATGATGTAGGGAGTCAGCTAAATTTATTTCAAAGATCAATTGAAAATGGATAAAAGAATCATGGAATTTATTTTGAAAATTAGTTAAAGTGGTTTAATTGAGATCGAACTAATAATTTTTTATTGATAGCAAACATGCTTGGAATGACCAATTTGTTTTTGATAGCAAACATGCTTGGAATGGCCATTGTTGTAATCTCTTGATCAATGTGGTACCAGCAAAGTCTTTCTCAACCTTAAGGGGAACTATAATCTTTAATGGATGTGATGTATTTGAGGATGTAGACATAGCTAGTAGACTTAGCATACTGAGCTAGATAAGAGTTGAAAATGCTAATAAAAAAATTATAAAATGTATTTTAAAATTCCGTTAAAATTGTTTAATTGATAATTTTTTTTTGATAGCAAGCATGTTTGGAATGACCATTGTTGCAATCTTCACTAATGGGTATCAACTAACTCTTTCTCAACTTCAAGGGGATATAATGAGGTTGTGCCTTTCATGCACATACGTTTAGAAAATAAGCTTAAAAAACACACATAATTGGCTAAAAAAACAAGGGTTATATCTAGGGTGATGGTAACAAGAGGGCTAAGGCTCTCTGATAGGGTCCTTACAGATGATACTATTTTGTTTGGAAAGAGGAATCATTAGGAGGTGAAGCATAGAAACCAACACTCCAACCTTTATGTGAAGTACTTGGAAGAAATGTCAATTTGACCAAATCATTAATTTTGTTAACTCGTTAACACTCTAAACAAAAGAGTTGAGATGTATACAAAGGATGAGATGGATATGTGCCTCTACACAAAAGAGATGAGATGGATACAAAAGATGAGATGGATATGTGAAGTACTTGGAGGAAATGTCAATTTGGCCAAATCATGAATTTTGTTAACTCCTTAAGACATTACGTAAAAGAAGATGAGATGGATACAAAATATAAGATGTATATGAGAGGAAATGTCAATTTGCCCAAATCATTAATTTGGTTAACTCCCTAACACCGTACACAACATATGAGATGGATATAAACGATGAGATGGAGATGAGAGTTTCCTTTAATTTGAGAAGATGATGAAGTGAATTATTTTGGGATGTTGTGCAGGTAGTGTTGCCGTCTAATATGCACCTCGACTAATGTGGCAGAAATATTCAAGCTGCACCTCGACTAATGTGGCAGAAATATTCAAGCCACCAAGTGTGTCCTTGGGGGTAAGTCATGAGTTAAGTTTATTGTCACTTAACACTTGACTCTTACGTCTAGGCTAGCTCCTAGAGGCCGTCCATAATAAAATAACTAAGTTTGATTAAGCTAAGTTACGAAAATTAAATATAGGAGTTTCGAAAATATTGAAACAAGAAAGCAACAACAAAGGATTTAAGATAGCAGTATGCAAGATGATCATTCACGACACATAAATTGATTTAATCAGATGATTGTGACATAGACCAGTGCTGAAAAGTAAAAAACAATGTTGAAAGGAAATGTTTTGTATTGCTTCTTGACAGTTTTAAATTATTATGGATGAGTTGATTAAGGTGGGTTTATTCTTGGTTTGGCTCACTTAGACTTTTATCCTCACTAGTAAGTGCATGGCTGTTCAATGTGAACCACTTACTATAACAACACAATTTTGGGTGGATTTCCCTATTAGTACTAGCAGCTGAGTATCGTCTTTTTGATTGTTGATCACAGATCAGGAAAGCCTGTGATGGTCACAAGGGCATAATGAGGGATAAATAGCCAAGATTCAATTACCCCAAAACAGGAAATGGAATGCAAGTAACTAAATGAATTAATTTAGTGCAATGGGTGCAGAATGTGATTGATCTACTTTGAGAAATTGAAATTAATCTAAGGTTAGCTAATCAAAACAAAAGAGAAAGCAAAAAAAGCCGTGCCATGAGAATGATGCAAATCCCCAGGGGGATGGAGTGTGGGTGTTGGGTAGCCCACTTGCTTTTATTATGATTTTTTACAATTTTTTGGGTGGATGCCTTTGGTCCTTATAGGTCATGATCCAAAGGCTTATAAGTTTCAAAGTTTTGACTCCAAGAAAAGTAGGGTACTCTAGAGGTCTCGGATGGCTTGAATCTTCAGATTTTTGGCATCACTTACTCTTACTTGTTATTCAAAAATGAAAAAAGAAACCACCAACTTCGCACCAAATGTGCTAGATAAGTCGTTAAAAGCATAACAATTTCAAGGTCCTACTTAAGTACTTGAAATATATCACTTTTAAAATGAACTAAGTACTCACTTAAGAACTAGCTCTACTAAATATATAGCTTTATACTTCTAGATCTAGTTGCATAGTTAAACAAATCAACCTTTCAGATATTCTTTAAAAGAGAACTACTTTGATTAAGCATGTAAGGAAGTGCAACCAAAGAAGAAAATTTTCACTTTTTTACATGCAACCAAAGAAGAAAATTTTAATTTAAAAGTGAAGGAAAGAGGGAGGAAGAAACTGAAAGCTTGGGAACTTTGGGCCGTGGGGTCTACTGGTGGACAGCAGAGGGACTATGCTCTTCGGAAGTGTTTGAAGACAAGGAGGATGTTGACTCGCTCAACCCCTTCTCCAAATTAGGCACCTGCAATTACTTAAAGACCCTGCACACAAAAATAGTTAAACAAAAGGTGCTGTCAACAGTAGAAACTCGGAAAACATGCAATTAATCCAAAAATACATGCACTTCTAAGACATCTACAACAAACAGAGAATAAGAAAATAATCAAGCTAGAAATTCTCTTACCCTACTGGGAGATAGCTCCCTTTGTAAGCCCACAATTAACTAAACATACATAAGAAAATAAGCAGTAAAACAAATTGCCTCGCAAGCAAAGCAATGTTCATCAACACACAATGATGCCTTACACCACAAGTTTGCCTCCAAAGCCTTTTTATTCCAAGAAATGATACAAATTACAATAGCAAAGCTTAGGCAATCTTTTGGTCCTTTGACCTTGAAG
>NWUY0300048241.1:1718-21791 GCA_004151065.3 Larix sibirica | reverse complement strand
AGCGAACGGAGAAAACGTGCACCCATTCAAAACTTTTGCTGGCAAACTTGAGAGAATTCTGTGGAAGTACTGCGATTTTTATGTGATTTGGTAACCTCGTGGCAAACACCAAGCATAATGGTCTTCTTTTCCTTCTAATTTTGGTGGTGATATAGCAGCGACCTTTAAATGATACAACAATTTTGGCGAGCATATCTGCGAGTAATTAACTTCAACCTATCTGTGTGATAACAAGCCTACGGAGAAGACAAATCCTTGACAATCCTGGATGCTATCCGATAATGTAGAAGATAGCGTGGGCATGTTCTGCGAAGACCAAATGGCAGTAACTTTATAAAACATCCTATGACAAAAAAAAGTATATAGTGTCTTAATATGCCACGACCTATCTTCCCAAAAGAAAGTTAGCATGTCATAATAAGAACAAATGTAAATGAGATTCTACTTTTTCATGCATTTTATTATAAAATGAGTTGGTTTACAAAGACAATATGAAAACGTTTTATTAATCGTTCAATCCCTTTGGCAAAGTAAAATACCAAGTAACTATATAATTATGTACTCAATTTTTATTTTTAGATAATGGTAAAGTTTGGGCTAGTTATTATGTGTTATGAGAATATAAGTTAACTTATACAANNATTTCAACGTTGATATTGACTGATCCTCCATGGCGAGCGAACGGAGAAAACGTGCACCCATTCCAAACTTTTACTGGCAAACTTGAGAGAATTCTGTGGAAGTACTGCGATTTTTATGTGATTTGGTAACGTCGTGGCAAACACCTTGTATAACGGTCTTCTTTTCCTTCTAATTTTGGTGGTGATATAGCAGCGACCTTTAAATGATACAACAGCTTTAGCGAGCATATCTGGGAGTAATCAATTTCAACCTGCCAATAGACACGATTCAGCCGACTAGCTTGGGTTGGTAAATACGTGGTCACCTTTAAATTCTCAACGTGTATCGTATTTTCTATCTTCCGTGACTAGATGCCACCTATGTGTGTGATAACAAGCCTACGGAGAAGACAAATCCTTGACGCGATCCGATAATGTAGAAGATGGCGTGGGCATGTTCTGCGAAGACCAAATGGCAGTAACTTTATAAAACATCCGTATGACAAAAAAATATATATAGTGTCTTAATATGCCACGACCTCTATTCCCCCAAATAAAGTTAGCATGTCATAATAAGAACAAATGTAAATGAGATTATACTTTTTCATGCACTTTATTATAAAATGAGTTGGTTTACAAAGACAATATGAAAATGTTTTATTAATCGTTCAATCCCTTTGGCAAAGTAAAATACCAACTAACTTTATAATTATGTGATCAAATTTTATTTGTAGATAATGGTAAAGTTTGGGCTAGTTATTATGTGTTATGAGAATATAAGTTAACTTATACAATAAAAGAACTTTCTTAAAGTAATTCAAAATATTTTATAAAGAGTTCTTTAAATTATAAAAGTTATTTTATAAAAACAGGAATTTTTACTTATAAAAATAAATGATTCAAAATGATAAAGTCAATAATCTATTTAAATTATTTTGATTTTTCTCAATAATAATCAATGTTGTGTCCAAACAAAAAGTAATGTTTTGTTTAATTGGAAAAGTATACACAATCTCAAATAAGTGCATGCAATCTTCGTTCCATAAGCAAAAGGTCAAAAGGTCAAAGAACACAGATGTCGAAAACCCACCAAATCCTTATCTCAAGCCAAAGAGGAAAAAGTGAAGGATCGATGAAAGAAAACCATGAAATGACCTATCAAATCGAGCAAGAAAAAGAAAACAAAAAACTAAGTATTTACAAAATTTACATGGGGGGGGGGCTTTATTTTGCCAAAATCAAGGGGAGTTGTTGGGGTGCCAACACGCCCCTGAAGGAAAAACGCCACCTACATGTGGCAGCACCGGGATCATTAAGGGGACGAAAGGTAGTTGTCCTAAACCACCTTATTGGAGCCCTGAAACTGCTAAAGGATGTCATAGTGGTTTTTCCAGCCACAAACCACCAAGCAGTTAGTCATCAGAACAAAGGGGCCCGCCCATACAGTTGCATCGGTTGGGAACAAATCTCAAGGAAGGCTTGGTGGAAGATCGACGATTTCTTGAACTTTAGGGAGTCTAAGATGCTCAAAGTTTAGCTTCTAAGGGCTCCCCTGAATCGAAACCATCCTTTCCACATGGAAGCACCACGTTGAGTCGGGGCTGAAAAAGAAATCTTCCTAAAGCGCTTCATCAAAGCCCTAAAGCCACTTGTGGTTTATGATTTACCACTTCCCACTGCATTCCATCCTCATTGTTTTTCCTTAAGTTTCCCTTAAACGGTCCGTACCTCCACCGTTTAGGAGTAAATGTCTCTGAACACGCAAGGATCCCAATAAGTGACTTGGTAATCTCTACTCAAGGACGAAACGATTGTCGAGGAATGAGCAAATAAGGTTATAAATACCCAAGCAAATGCAGAAAGAGAGTCATTAAGCAGAATGCACGACTCTCCCAGAGTTTTCGAATGAAGCAGCGATAATAGAGGGTTACGATGGTGCATTTTATTTCTAGTGGAAGCACACATGGAGCACTAAGGGCAAGGAAGAGAAGCGTTCACGAGTAGCCAATAGATGCACATGAGCAAGCAATTAGGGGGAAAGGAAATGGGGTCTTGCCTGAGATGTCTAAGAGAACATCAGTTGTTGATTGAGAAGCAGGCCTTTTGACTGCAAAAGCATAGAGGGAAAGGGAACATCGGTCCTAGAAAATGATGATGAGATTGTGAAACAAGTCTACTGGAATGGTTTCAATTCTCTGAAGAGATATTAGGCCCCGTTTCACAATTCGGTGATGTCGATGAACTTTTTCCCCATTGAAAGCAAGGTTTGAGAGAAAAGGGCTTGGATGGTGTAGAGGGGCTAGGTGGTGAATGTTTCAAAAGAGTTTGAAGAAGTACTTTACAATGAAGGGCCTGGATCAAATTCAGTGAAACAAAACCGTATCAAAGGTATCCAGCTCAGGTGGCTCAAGGGCAATCCACAATTTTTTGTTGAAGGCTTGTCTGGACAATTTCCTTATGCGGAACCCTGAACCAAAGTCTGCCACAGTTGTTTTCTGGACACACATTGCCAAACAGTTGAGCCATCATAAGAGGGGGCACACCCCACAAAGTTGCGTTGTCTGGTCATGCATCTCAAGGAAAATAAGAAACATCAACAAATACCCAATTTTCATGGCCAAAAATAGAAACATTAAGTAGTTGGGCTATAATAAATTTTTTGTAATAAACTATTTTGTAAGGAATGTGAAGGATATATATAGAACAAAATGAAAAAGAAACAGCTGCTGCTTCACAGTCACATCCAACAGTAGGAACCTCTTCCACGAAGAAGGACATCCCTCCACCCCAGCAAGGTGGACCCAAGCCGCAATAGCAAACAAGTTATCAGTAGTCCAAGGGAATATTTTTGTGACCAATATAATTTTGTTAGAAAATACAAATAGAAACATTAAGCCGTTGGGATGTAAGAAACTATTTTGTAAGGCCTGTGAAGGCTATATATAGAAGAATAGGCTAAGGCCATCATGTCAACTTTTTTTGTAAGAATTCTAACTTCATACATTGGAAGTGTGATCAAGATATAAAGAAGAACTTCATTGCCCCATATTGGTGTCTTGTGAATTCAAACCTTTGATATGTCCAAGTAGTAATTTATCCTCTTGTAAATTCATCTCTTTCATATATGTTCATGATTTCCAGAGTTAATTTCTGATTCAAATATGATAATTAAATATTTACTTTTATTGAGTACCTTTGCTTATGAAATTTTCATCACCACATGTTTATTCAAGTTTTTTTATTAGCATATTGAAGTACTGCCCACATTACTTTAAGCTTGGTTATCAACATTATTTTTGAACAACAATAAATGTGATTTCGGTTAAGTATATAAGACAAATAGTAAAGCTTATTAATGCCCAGGCACATTTCTAAAACAATCTTAGAACATGGCGCCGTTTCCAGGAACACAAGCAAGAAGATAAATCTTCCCTGGGGACAACGACAATTGTATGCTCCTGATTTCATAGTGGATGAAACCAGGCAGCATGTTGTAATCCACTTGGAGACTCCACCAAAGTAAACCTGGCACCAGGATGTAGACATACTCGCAAGAACCCTAGCCACAAATAATTATTGGCTCTATAATATTCCGTTTCCTGGAGACATAGATGGGTAAAATATAAGTCCACTTCTCTAGGCCACCATCGAAGTTCCTCCCCACCTCTGTTCAGCCCTCAATTCCTTGAATTTGAATTCATTTTCCAAACCCCTGAAAGAGAACCTTCTCCCCAAAATCCCCATACTCCTTTTGGTTTTCCTAACTCTCAATCTATTCCCACTGGAAGTGGAGAACCTTAAGTTCGTAAAAATATGCTAAATTCCTTTATTACTCCTCAAGCCAAGAAAGTAGTCATTAATCACCTCATGTTAGGAGGAGGAGGTGGAGGAGGACCAACACCACCCAGAACACCTCGATGGGTGGCTAGACGGCATGGACTGCTGCAATTGTCGACACGCTTAAATGATATGCCTACCCACTATCTGAAGTTGTTACCAAAGTATGATGGTAGTAAGGGGACATCTACATAGGATCATGTAGATCAATTACAATATTTCATTGACAACATTCTNACACTATTCGGATTTAGCTCTAAAATCATTGTTGTTTAAACTACTGAATTCCTCCTTTGGATCACTACGTTATTCATACACATAAGACAAAGATTTACTTCCATTGAGGTACCTTTTTCTTGTGCCATTTCATCAACATCACCCTCATTGCAGTTTTTCCTTTTGGCATATTGAAGTACTACACACATTACTCCAAGATTGGTTTTATGCATTATACTCAAGTGAATGTGATTTGGATTAAGCAAAGAATACAATAAATATCATTGATGCCCAGGAACAGTTCTAAAATAGCCTAGAATGTCTCTGGGACTAACATCTTTTCTTGCGCCGTTTCTGGGGACTCAAGAAAGAAGATAAATCTTCCCTAGGGACAACGACAAATTATACAGTCTTGATTTCATAGTGGATGAAACCAAGAAGTAGGTTGTAATCAACTTGGTGACTCGACTGAAGAAACCTGGCATCTAGACGAAGACATACTCGCCAGAACCCCAGCCTCGAAGAATTTGTGGCTTTACAAGATTCTTTCTCCTGGAGACGCAGGTGGGGAAAATAGTAGTCCACCTCTCCAAGCCACCGACGAATTTTCTCCCCACCTTTGTTTGGTCCTCAATTACTTGAAACTGAATTCATTATCCAAACCCCTGAAAGAGAACTATCTCCCTAGAATGCCCACACTCATTGTGGTTTACCCAGCTCTCAAACGATTCCTATAGAAAATAGAGAATCTTCATCTTGTATCAATCCCCTCAAGTCTTTCATTTGTCCTAAAGCCAAGAATTTAATTGCCAACCACCTCATGTTTGGAGGAGGAGGCGCAGGACCACCACCACCACCACCTAGGACACCTAGATGGGTAGATAGCTTACATGGACCCCTACAATTGCCAACACCCTTAAATGATATGCCTACCCACTATTTGAAGTTATTACCAAGATATGATGGAAGTAAGAGAACGCCTACAGAAGATCATGTAAATAGATTCCAATATTTCACCAACAACATTCTTATCGACCATGATGATGTGTTAATGAGAGTCTTCACTCAATCACTTGAAGGAGAAGCCAAAACTTGGTTCAGATTACTACCCAACGCTTCCATCAACACTATGGAAATTCTGGAAACACCTTCATCAAGAAGTGGGGAATTAAGCATGATAGCCTTTACTATCTCACAGAATTTTTCACCCTAAGAAAAAACAATTCTGAAAATGTGGTGGATTTCACTGCAAGATCCAACAAAGTGTATTAGAGAATCCTTGAAGATATACGACCCACTGAAGCCGTGAATCAAGACACATATGCAGGATCTTTCCCCTCATATTTCACCATCACATCGAGGGAAAGAAGATAACCCTATCTTAGCATAATGCAAGATGATGCTATAGACGTTGAGGGAAATATGAGGGTAGGAGGCAAGATAAAATAGACCAATGATGTTGAATATAAATACAAAGGGAAGTCCAAAGAAGAGAGTGGCTCCTCAAGAGTTAAAGACTCTCAAGAAGCAAAGATTGAAGAAATGAATCGCATTATAAAGAATCTTTCAAATAAAGTTACCAGAATGGAATTAGAAAGTAGCAGTCCTAACAGACAATCCCCTACTCGACCTCCTACTCAGTTCCGAAGGTCTTATAACCCTCAAATGGAATACAGAGAAAAAAGGAATGATGAACAACCCCTAAGACCATTTGTCTGGGATAATGAGAATAATCTGATGGAAATTCCAGAGGAATAAATCTATGAAGAATTTGAAGAGAAGCTTAATTGGATGGAATAATATTCCTATCTCATGCACCTCACTAAGGATGATTACAAGAACTCACTTCCATATAAATAGACAGGCCTATATCTTATAAAACCCCAAGAAAGTGATTCATTCCCTAATGAATATCCATTATTCCCAAATTCTCAGTCGGATAAATTGCAAAGTAAGTATGACTTGATACCAAGACCAAGATCGACAAACAGACAAAATGTTGTTCCTCCCAAGAACTCTCCAGAAGACAGCTCAAGCTAAGTTTCCTCAAGTGTCCCCCCTGTTAGAAAGCAAAATCCTACCAAAGGATAAAGCAAATGAGGCCACAGTCCCAGATAGCCAAACTAAGCCAGGCATCAGTCCCCATATGAGAATAAAGCCAAATCCTAGAGAAGGATATACCCCTTTCAATTTGGAAAAGGAATTGAGCAAATTAAAAATAGTTGTTCCCCTGTCTAAATTAATAAAGAACCCTATGTATCAAAAAAAAATTGACAAGATGTTACACAGAGTTGAAAACATTGACTAGCAGGATTCTATAAATCTAAACGATGAAGCCCCAGCTTTTTAATGTGGCCGCCACCTCAATGATAAAGAAGATCCCACTACTCCCTTTTATGTTACCATAAACGTACATGATAAACTCCTCCACAACTGTATGCTAGAATCTGGAGCATCCCACAATTTGATGCCCAAAGTTATCATGGAACAATTGGGGCTAGAGATCACCAGTCCATATCATGATCTCTACAGTTTCGACTCCGTAAAAGTGAAATGCATAGGTATGATAAAGGATTTGGTAGTCACTCTTGATCAAATACCCGCCAAAAGTGTAATGATGGATGTGGTGGTAGCAAATGTACCAGCCAAAGTATGGTATGCTTTTATCAAGAAGATGGGCTAAAAAATTGGGAGACACCATGCAAATGGATATGAAGTATGCTACAATACCCGTATTTGCTGGGGAGACTAGACGATTGTACAGAGAAGCTATGTTTGCTTATGTGATAAGTGATCAAGACAGTCCGATGAATTATCCCATTTATGCAGCAGATGAAGATATGGGTTGTTATATGTTATCGTTGCGTGGTCCCTCTGAAGAGGAAATTGTGCAACCTCAGTTGAGGGAACCTATTGCTGAAGATTACAGGAATCGAGTTTGGAAACTATATTTTGATGGAGCCTCAGCCAAAGAAGAATCTGGAGTTGGTGCAGTACTATCATCACTGGCAGGATAAGAAACTAGTCTTTCTTACAAGCTAGATTTTGATACTACTAATAATGTCGTTGAATATGAGGCCCTCATCTTAGGCCTCCAAGCCACTAAAGATTTGAAAGTCACTAACTTGGTAGTTTTCAAAGACTCTGAGTTGGTTGTAAACTAGATCAAGTTATTTACCAAGTGAAGAATCCCAGGCTCAGATCATATCGAAATATTTCATGGGATCTTATTGATAATTTCTTTGATTATTTCAATATAAATTTTTTCCCTAGGGAATGCAATCAATAGGCTGATTCATTGGCCTTAATGGCTAGCTCTTTCAAACCTCCCAAGAATCTGAAGATAAAGTATGAAGTGGAAATACGATATTGTCCCTCTATCATGGACAATATTAAAAATTATCAAGTCTTTGAGGACGATCAATAGATCAAACACTTTCTGCATCTTATGGATGAGACCTCATACACCAATATAGATAGCAATGAAAGAGAGGAAGGAGAAGATATTCTGCAAATAGAAGATGGAAGGACACCTAGGTTAACACAATAGATTGATGGCCACAAGATCCTTCAACTAAAGAATAACTATATTCCTAAAGGACTGGTTCCTCTAGAACAATTGTTCGACAAGAATGAGATCCCAGTGATACCAATAGTGCAACCAACTACTGAGGTTGTACAAGAAGAGAATCTTGGTACCCTAAAAGAACCAAAGTTCATAAAACTTTCACAGTCTCTTACAATCGAGCAAACGAAAAAGTATGAGGGCCTTTTTAAAGAACACATAGCATTTTTGCACGTAATTATGAAGACCTGAAAACTTATGATATAATTATCATACAACACAGGATCCCACTGAAGTTAGATGCTAAACCAGTAAAACAAAAATTGAGGCATGTGAATCCTATATTACTCCTTGTAATCGAAAAAGAGGTGAGAAATTTACTTGATGTAAAAATCATCATTGCCCTCATATATTTAGAGTGGGTGGCTAACTTGGTACTGGTCAAAAAGAAGAATGGAGAAATTTGTTTATGTGTTGATTTCAGAAATCCGAATAAGTGCTCTTTAAAGGACACTTACCCTTTTCCCAAAATGGATCACATTGTAGAAAAAGTGGTTGGGTCCACTAGAGTGTCTAAGATGGATGGATTCTCATACTATAACAAGATCGACATGCACCTATATGATAGATAAAAGACAACTTTTACTACACCACGGGGAACTTTTATGTATGATAAAATTCCATTTGGTCTTATTAACGCTGGTGCAACATTTCAAAGGGATATGGACATAGCATTCATAGGTTAAAAAGATAAATTTATTGTTATATATTTGGAAGTTATGACATTATTTGCAAAATCTAATGAAGATCATCTTCAACATCTAAAGTAGACCTTTAGGAAATGAAAAAAATTTGGTATGTCTCTCAATCCCAAAAAATTCTTTTTTGCAATGACAAAGGGAAAGTTGTTGGGGTACATTGTTTCCAAATATGGTGTGAAGATAGATCCCGATAGAGTAGCTTCTATCAAACTAATTGAGCTCCCAAGGAATAAAAAGGAGGTACATTCCTTCATTGGAAAAATAAATTTTCTATGAATATTCGTCCCCAATTTTGCGGAAACAATGAAAGAAATCACTGAGATGTTAAGGAAAAATGTTGAGATCAAATGGACCATAGTTGCAAGGGATTCCTTTAAAAAGATAAAGGATTCCTTAGGAAAAGAACCTGTTTTGACTAGTCCTGATTACACAAAGGATTTTCTTATATTCTCATTTTCCTTTGAGGTTACCATTGTAGTAGTCCTCTTACATAAGAATAATGAAGGACATGAGCTACCTATTTCCTTTTTCAACCAAGCATTGAGGGATGTGGAGCTAAAATACAACACGATGGAAAAATAGGTTTATGCATTAGTCAAGGCCCTTAAGTCCTTCATGAATTATGTCCTACATTCCAAAATCATAGCCTACATCCCAGGGAGAACTATGAAGGGTATCATGTGCCAGCTAGACAACGAAGGGAGAAGGGGAAAATGGATCTCCAAAATCCAATAATATGACATGGAAATCAGGCCTGCTAAACTGGTGAAAGGAGAAGGACTAGGTAAACTACTAGCTGAGTCAAATTATCAAGCTCTAGAGGTCAATCTGATAGATCGACTTCCTAGTCAGGAAGAAGAAGGTATTCAACAAAATATTCTTGATAACATGTCTGAAAAATTTGCTTGTTCGAAATGGTACAAAGACATTGTTTATTACCTTCAGCATCTAACTTGTCCTCCCTATCTATATATATCCAAAATGAGATCTCTTAAAACTCAAATCTGTCAAGTATTGTATTCTAGATGGATATCTCTTTTGGAAAGATCCTCTTAGTGTTCTGCTAAATTGTATTGTTGAAGAAGAAACAAAATGCATGATAATATATTTTCACAAGGGAATGTGCGGAGGACATCATGCATGGAGAGCCACTGCTTACAAGGTCCTACGAGCTGGTTATTTCTAGCCTACATTTTTCATTGATGCTAACAATATTGTCAGATCATGCAAGGAAGGTAAATTATTTGTTGAAAAGCAGAAACTCAAACCATTACCACTTAAACCAATCAGATTTGAAGCACCCTTCCAACAGTGGGGCACTGATTTTATAGGAGAAATAAATCCTCATTCCAGTGGCCAGCATAGATGGATTCTCACATCCACTGACTATTTCACAAAATGGGTGGAGGCAATTCCAATGAGAAATGCCAATGATACTGTCATAATAAATTTCCTGGAAGAGAATATCCTGAAAATATTTGGCCTCTTGAGAAAGATCATTACAGACAAGTCTCAAGCTTTCAAGTACAACCGAATGATGACCTTTTGTCAAAGCTATAACATTGAATTGATTAATTCAACTGCCTACTACCCCTAGGGAAACGGTTTGGCTGATTCCTCTAACAAAATTTTAGTGACTATCATCAAGAAGATACTAAATATGAAAAAAAGGTCTTGGGATTCCCAGCTAAAATTTGCATTGTGGGAAGATAGAATTAGTGTCAAACGTGCTATAGGCACTTCACCTTTCCAGCTGGTCAATGGAAAAGAAGTAGTTCTCCCCGTACAGTTGGGTCTCCCAGTAATGAAACTTTTACAACCAGAGCATGAAGAACCAAATGACATGGAGAGAAGGATTCATCAACTAATAGAAATACAGCAGGTTAGGGAGTAGCTCGACGAAACCTCCAAGATTCACCAAGACAAGATTAAGGCAACATTTGACCGAAGGGCCATCGCTCGAGATTTTCAACGTGGAGACCTTGTTCTGAAATGTGATCCTAGAAGAGAAGAGAGAGATAAACACAAAAAATTTGACAACTTATGGCTCAGCCCATTCAAAGTCATTACAGTCCACGACAAAACAACATATGAATTGGCTCAGCTCAATGATGAAATATTTGGAAATCCTGTAAATGGGAGATTCCTGAAACGATTTTTTCAATACTGTCTCTATCTTGCTCTACCAAGCGATATTTTGTATCATATATGTAACATATATTTTTTCCTTTTTCCTTCTGGAAAAATTTATGCTCTCATATTACTTTTCTATCTCACGATTCTCTGTTAATTTTAGAAATAAAAGACAGATATGACTCCACAACCCAATGGACTTAAAGGCATTAGTCTGCTTTTCTCAGCCTATTTCGAATAAAAAGGTTTCCCCCACTGAAGCTAATGTTAGTATTAATATCAGCAGCCTGATCGTCCAAAGGCATATCCACTATATGCTATGATGATGAAGACCGTCAGACGAGAATCTGGAGTGGAAACGACACAGATAGAACGAGTTTTAGATCACCCCCTGGCGAAATATCCACTTTGGAAGTTATAAGGGCCATTTAAGTAAAGATAGCTAATTGATTTCAAATAAACGAATGGTATTTCATTAAGGGTGACAAAGTGCTCGACGTTTATCAAGCTCAGAACGCCCCTGAATGAAAACCGTCGCAAGCACGTGACAGCCCCAGGATCGTTCAAGGGCCGAAAAGAAGTCTGGTTGAACTACTTACGCACAAATATGAAACAACTAAAGTTTTCCACGGTGGTTTCTAGTCGCACATCGCCGAATAGTTGAGCCATCAAAAGAGGGGGGGCGCTCCACAGAATTGCACCGACTGGGCGCCCATCTCAAGGAAGCATATAAGCAACATCAACGGATACCCAAGCTTCAGGGTGATTAAAGTGCTCACAGTTTTTAACACTCCTGGGATGCCCCTAAAGGAAAACTGCCACCTACACGTGGCAGCCCCAGGTGTGTTTAGGGACCAAAAAGTAATTTTCCTAAACCACTCTTTCGGAGCCCTGAAACTACTAAGGGCTTCCACAGTGATTTTTCCAGCTACGGGCCACCAAGAAAATAGACGTCAGAAGAGGGGGGGGTGCCTCATAAAGTTGTGCCCGCTGGGTGCGCATCTCAAGGAAGTCTCGACGGAAGATCGACGACTGCTATCGCTTTAGGGTGACTAGGATTCTTGGATTTTAGTGTCCCAAGAGCGCCCCTGAATCGAAACCACCCTTTCGATGTGGCAGCTTCACATTGAGTTAGGGCCCGAAAAGAATTCTTCCTAAACTGCTTTATCGGGTCCCTTAAACTACGTATGGTTTGAGGTTTACCGCTTCCCTCCGTAGTTCACCCCCCTCATTTTTCCTTAAGCCGCCCTTAAACGGTCACTACTGCCGCCGTTTAGGAGTAAGCGTCTCCCCGCAGCTATTAATCTAGTGTCCGGAGGCCACGTATACCTCGCATTGAACCCCACCAATTTCAAAATTTTCCCTATAAATACGCCCCAGGGAAACCACTAGGCATTTTTCTTCCAGTGTTTCAAGATCTCCCTTTGTAACTCCCTGCTCCAGTTCTCCTAGCTCCCAAATCTTTTCAGTACCAACATTCCCTTCTCTACCTCGGCATTACCATCGGCCTCTACATCTACCCCTGAACACGCTGTCGCGTCCACGGTCCTCATTCAAGATGATAATCTTGGAGATGAATTCTTCGACGTTCATGATTCTGTCTCTTCCTTCCCTAACCTGCATAAATTATCTAGTGAGGCAGAGGAGCAGGAAAAGAGCGGCAATGACATATTTAACTTATGGAAGTTTGGATTGTCTAAGATGATTCTACCGCAAGATAGGCTCTTTCCTGATTTAATACAATGGTGTGCTGAACGATATGCACCAGAAAGAAGGGATATCATTTCTTGGTTGGGAAACGTGGTCTGCCCAATCAGCAAGGTGCTCATCATAGTGCTAATAGACACCAACAAAGACGCATCAAGGATTCAATTTGATGAGGAGCTCCTGATAAGAAAAATTCAGGAACTTTCCCCGAAAAACAGAGCTGCTTTCATCCAGATGATAATCCCACTTGAGATAAATGTACCCGGCACTCAATCTATGTTCAGTTTGGAAATGTTTGCGGGTTCTACTAGACCCGTAATATAAATGATATGTCAGGTGCTTGGTTATGACCATGACATGGTGATCGATGATGCTAATTTGGGTATGTTGTTTCTCATGAAACTATCCCAGCATGAGATCCCTATCTTGTTAGATTTTCCATCTTTTCTTGCTCAGTACATCCACCTCCAACTAAAGATATTCTCATCCAAGAAGTTGTTCAGATTCTATTCACTTCTCCTGTACATGATATTCTACCACAATAAATGTTTCTTCACCAAAGGCGACCTTGATAAATCATTCATCCCGGTCCCTCCACATAAGGATTTGTATAAATATGTAGACACCATTGTATCCAAGATTTACTCACTATTGTTTGATGCTCCTCCTCCCAGAATTTTTCCAGAATGCAAGCAATTACTCCAGCTTAACCCAAACGAGTTTGTTGGTGATTGGTTTTGTTTCGAAACTCATACTGAAATCAGGGTGTATGGGGAAAAAATATCTCCTTACAAGCTCCCCATATTCTTAACTCCTTGGTTTTTTGCATTAGAGTATATCCGACAAAGATTCAATTGTGATGATGTACACTTCATGAAAGGAAACAACGTCAGGAACTTCAAGGTCCCCAACGAATCTGGACCATTCAAGGTCAGGAGCAGGGCTACTCAGAAAGAAGTGGAAGAGCTACTAACATCATTTGGCTTCCCATTAAGCCTATATCACAAGTATGATCCGAGAGGGATCATCTCCCCCAAAAGGCAAGCTGCTCGGTCTGCATCTTACTCCCATGAACCGCATCCATTGCTGGAGAAAATAACCAACTTAGACAGTTGGGAGCAGATCCAAGCGACGTTGGATCATAGCAAGGCTGTAGGGGCACCAGTCATTCCAACACCTCTCAAGTTGGACACTTTGGGAAAAAGGGGCACATCAGAGCCCACATATGCAACTGAAAAGGAAATATCAGGGAGTGTGGGGTCAAAGGTTAAAAGATTGAAAAAAAAAGGAACGTCTAGTGCGACATCAAAAGTCATGCCGACACCCACCCCCTTGACACCTATCATCCTGGGAAGATTCCCATCCGCAACGTGGCCCCAGGAGCAGGAATCTCAGTCCACAGAAGGTGCCTTGGTTACCACGTCGCCTATTAAAGCGGGTTTGTCCGGGCTATATGCACAGATTAAAGAGGATAACATCGACCTAGAGAAGTCCTTGTTCCCAAAGAAGGAGCTTGACACAGGGAAGCAATCTAGGATGCTGTTGGCACTCGATTTGAGGTAGGGAGCCCTGAAAATGGTGATCCTAGAACCATTGGTTCCCGGGGGGAAGAAAACACCGTCGAATTTCAAAACTACTTAGGTGACAATAAATCTGGACGCATTCCTGTCCAAAGACATCATGGAACTTCACCGAAAAATAGGTGAAGGAGTATACCGAGATGTGAGAAAGTACACTATGAGCAAAAACAGGCTACAGGCCGTGGTCTAGAGGCTGGAGAAGCAATTGAAGTGTTAGTACTGATATCGTCAGCAGGAGCGGCCATAGGTAGCTTAGCTACGCTATAAGAAGATCGTCACCTTTGAGTGAGAGTGTGGAAAGGCAGTGGCATGGGCAGAAAGAAGAAAGCGGTTTACCCTGTGGCAATAATGGACTGAATGAGTGATAGGGGAAACTGAGGTAAAGTGACCGTTTAATACCAAGATCGACAGCTGATATTGTCAGTGCGTTGAAGGTGCTCAACTTTTATCAAGGTAAAAGCATCCCAGATTGAAAACCACTGTAAACACGTGGCACTCCCAGAACAATTCAAGGCCCGAAAGCAGTCTAGATAACCCACTTTTAGGGAGCCCTGAAACAGCCAAAATCCACCACAGTAGTTTGTAGCTACACCGCCAAACATCCAAGTCGACAGGACAAGTGGGCCCACCTCATAAAGTTTCACAAGCTAGTGTGCATCTTGAGGAAGCAAAGGTAAATCATCAATGGACGTGCGACTTTTAGGACGTTGAAAGTTCTCGGAGTTTAACACTCTCAAGACACCCCTGAAAGAAAACCGCCATCTACATGTGGCAGCCTCAAAATCGTTTAGGGGCCGAAAAGTGGTTTCCTTAAACCATCTTTTCAAAGCCCTGAAACCTCTAAATACTGCCCTAGTGCTTTCCCCTACCATAGGCCGTTGGACAGTTGACCGACAGAGGAAGTGGGATCCACCCATAAAGATGCACTGGGAGCGCGTGCATCTCAAGGGCGTTAGGGCATAAGATCGACGACTGGTTTGACTTCAGGATATCTGAGATGCTTGGACATTAAGATCCCAAGACCGCCCTTGAAATAAAACCACCATTTACACATGGAAGCTTCTTGTTGAGTCAGGACCCGAAAAGAGGTCTCCTTAAACCGCTTTATCTGGATACTGAAACCACCAATTGTTTACAGTTCACCATTTCCCATCACAGTACATTCCCCCTTCCTTTCCCTTAAACCATCCTTAAACAGTCATTACCCCCGTCATTTATGAGCAAATGTCCCCCAACATTTAAGAAGCTAGCTACCCCTTAACCAACAGGCTAATCCCAGAACACAACGTGAACCCTGTATTAAACCCCTCCAGGTTCAAATCTCTCCCTATAAATACTCTCCCAGGGAAGCCATTGAGCATTTTTATTCTAGCTCCAAGCTCTTTAGTCTTCATTCTTTGCACCTGTTTTCTCCAATATCCCTAAGCAATTCAGAACCAACGTTCCCTGCTCTACCCCTGTGTTAGCATGGCCTCTGTACCCACTCCCAAAGTCGCCACCGCATCCACGACCAAAAGTCCAGAGGACCATCTCGGTGACGAATTCTCTGTCATTCATGACTGTATCTATTCCTTCCCAAACCTGCAACAATTGGATCTCGAGGTCAAGGAGAAAGCAAAGAATGGAAGTTATTTATTCAACCTATTGAAGTCTGGGATAGCTAAAATGATTCTCCCTCCTGCCAGACCGTTTCCCAAGTTAACATAGTGGTGCGTGGAAAGTTATGTACCAGAGAGAAAGGCCAATGATTTCTTGGATGGGGAATGTGGTCTGCCCAATTAATAAAGGGATTGTCATGGAATTGACAGACACTAATGAAGATCCCTCAGGGCTCTGTTTTGATGAATAGTTGTTGATAGGTAAGATTCATGAGATTTCCCCAGAAAACAGGGATGCCTTCATCCAGATGCTATTTCCACCTGAGAGTAGTTTGTTCAGCACTCAATCAATGTTCAACTTGGAGACATTTGCAGGTCATGTTCAACCGGTATTGTTGATGATATGCCAGTTCCTCGGGTATGATCATGACATAGTGATCGACGACGTCGTTCTAGGTCTGTTGTTTATCATGAACATATCTCATCATGAAACCCTTATCAGGTTGGATTTACCAGCTTTCCTTGATCATTCCATCCACCTCTAGTTAAAGAGTTTTTCATCCAAGAAGATGTTTCGGTTCGGCTCGGTACTCCTATAAATGATCTTCTGTAATAACAAAAGTTACTTCAACAAAGAAGATCTTGATAGGTTAGTGATCCCCGTTCCCCCACAGAAGAAGTTCTCTGCATTCGTAGATACCGTCGTAGCAAAGGTCTATACACTATTGTTCGATGCTCCCCCACCGATAATTTTTCCAGAGTGCAAACAATTGCTCCAGCTCAATCCAAATGAGGCCATGCGCAATTGGTTTTGTTTTAACACTCATACCGAAATCAGAGTGTATGGGTCAGAGTTATCTCCATACAAACTCCCCATATTCTTGATTCCTCAATTGTTTGTACTAGAATTCATCTGCCAAAGATTCAACTGTGACGAGGTGCATTTCATGAAAGGGAACAGTGCTAGGAATTTCAAGGTCCCCAGTGAAGCTGGGCCTTTTAAGGTACGTAGCAGAGATTCTTAGAAAGAAGTTGAGGAACTACTAGCTTCATATGGTTTCCCTTTAAGTAAAGTACACAAGTATGATCCCAGGGGGATCATTTCTCAAAAAATACAGGCGGCTCGTTCTGCAACATACCTCCACGAGCCGCACTCCCTGTTAGACAAGATGGTGAATTTGGATAGTTGGGAACAATGTCAGGATGCTTTGGAACCCATCAAGGCTTCTGTATCACTAGTTGTTCCAACACCCCTTAAGATCGATACATTGGGGAAAAGAGACACGTCAGGGCCCACGTTTGCCGCCGGAAGGGAAGGATCAGAGAGTATGGGGTCAAGGACCAATTAGTTGAAAGTAGAGAGGACGTCCAGTGAAATGTAAAAAATTGTGACACCCACCCCCGTGACACCTGTCATCCTTGAAAGCTTCCCTTCTACAATGTGGCCATAGAGTCAGGAGGCTCAGGCCACAGAAGGAGCTTTAGTTACCACGTCATCTGTCAAGTCAAGTTTGTTCTGGCTTTATTCTCAGATTAAAGATGACAACATCGATCTAGCGAAGTCATTATTTCCGAAAAAGGAGTTGGATACAAGAAGGCTGTCCAGGATTTTATCAGCACTGGATTTGAAGCAGGGAGCCCTTAAAATGGCTATCCTAGAGAAAATAGTTCCAGGGGAAAATAAGATGCCCTCCAACTTTAAAGCTACTTAGGTAACCATAAACCTGGACGTGATCCCATCCAAATATATCATGGAACTACATCGACAGATGGGAAAAGGAGTGTATAGAGTCGTGCGTAAGTACACTATGAGCACGAATAGGTTGCAGGCTTTGGGCACGAAAAGGAGTGTATAGAGTCGTGCGTAAGTACACTATGAGCACGAATAAAGTTAAGCAGTTGAAGATAACTGACTTAGAGCAGCAAATAGTAAAGATGGTGCAAAATCCTGGAGATGTTGCTCCATTGCAAGCCGTGTTAAAAGAGAAGGATAATGAAATTGCATCCCTGAAGAAGAAGTTCAACATTCCTATGACTGAGCATTCACAGACTGCAGAGGTAGTCGTAATACAGACAGAGTTGGAAAAGTTGATGATCGACGGTCAAACACTCAAGGAAATGATTGTCTCATTGGAAGGTGAGTTGGAAGAGGCTAGGAAGCTGAATAAGGACATCCTCCAACATAAGGCCATCACACTTCAAGCCTCATCAACTTCAGATCCAACTGACCAATTGGCCCAGGCAGTGGCCAAAATGAGTATCAAGGATGCTTAGTTGAACCAAGTGCCGACTCAGTTGAAGACAAAGTGCGATGAGATTTTCAATGCAAATGAGAAGTTGGTAACAAGAGATCAGGTCATCTAAGAACTCCAACAAACTGTTGATGAGCTCCAAGTTAAGATCCAAGAGATATCCAAGAAGCTCATCGTTAAACCTTTGATCAGAGGTGCCAAAGCTTCATTATGGGAGTAGATGGAGGCTCTGATAACCTCTCAGTGGAGTCATTTCAATGTAACCCAGGAAGAATCATAAATAGCTGAAACTGCCACACTTGATGCACGATCTCTAATGAACAGTGTAAATAAGAAGGTTGAGTTAGCCAGGGCAGTAATCGACTTATTAAATGAAAAAACTTTGAGGAGATTCGAACATTTGTTGTCCAGGACCGAACCAAAGTAATCATGGAAGCAAACAAGATGATCACCAAAGGGGCGTTGGCCCAGAATTTTGCTGACATGGTAGCCCAACTAAAGCAGGATGTTCACTCCTTCAAAGAATAGTTTAGGTCAATATTTTCCCTCGGTCTTCCCTCTTTCTGGGATGGAAATGGAGACCTATATCTAGAGGAGCATTATATTGCCATGATGACAGATGCAAGGAATGCCGAGATTCGCATGAAGGATACTTTGCAGGAGCTTAGCGGAAAGGTAGTTGTGGATAAGATACATAAATTTTTTGAGATACTTAACCGCCTCCAAACTATTTTCAGAATCCTCCCAAAGGATTCCTTTGAGCACTACACCGATCTTGATTCATCTCTTAGAGAGCTCAAGGTCTTCCATTACCCTTTGGGTAAAGATTGGAAAGGAATCACTAGATTCCTTGAGCTTAAACAGTTATAGCAGTCCACCAAAGAACGAGCCGTAGCCGCAACTTCATCAGCACATCCAGAAGCGGAGGCCTCTTCCGTGCAGCAAGGCGTTCTTCTACCTCAGCATAGTGGACCCCAATCTCAACAGCAAGCTCATCAGTATTAGTCAGTAGGACTGTTTTGTTACAGATTTTGTTGGAAATTACAAACAAGAATGTATAAGCCGGTGGGCTGTAACAAACTCATGGTAACAAATTATTTTGTAAATGTCTGTAAAGACTATATATAGTAGTAAAAGTAAAAGGCCAAGGGTTGGCTCTTTTTGTAAGAAGTGTAACTTCTGATATTTTGCAGTCTGATCAAATATATAAAGAAGAACATATTTTTTCTCGATCTTGGGATTTCATGGATTCAAAGCTTTGATGTTTCCAGTTAGTATTTTTCCTTCTGTTAATTCATCTCTGTCATATTGTTCATGATTTATGAATATGATTCTAATTTTAATGTGAGTGCCACAAGCTTAAATTATTGCTTCTAAGATTCTCATGGCATGAAGTATTCATGTTGGGTTATCTGGAAATAATANCTTGGTGTCTTGTGGATTCAAACTTTTGATATGTCCAGTTAGTATTCTTTCTCCTGTTAGTTCATCTCTGTCATATTGTTCATGATTTATGAAGTTCATTCTGGTTTCAATACCAGTGTTGTAAGCTTAAATTATTGTTCCTAAGATGATTATGGCGTGAAGTATTCAATTTAGGTTATCTGGAAATAATATCCTCATATTGTTCAGGCTTAGTTCTGTGATCATTTTTGTTAAAGCTATTGAATTCCTCCCTTAGGATCAGTACATTATTCTCAAACATAAAACAAATATGTACTCTCTTTGAAGTACCTTTGTTTTGTTCCATTCCATTTAACATCAACTCATTCAAATTATTGTCATTGGCATATTGAAATACTGC
>NWUY0300048240.1:0-10095 GCA_004151065.3 Larix sibirica | reverse complement strand
TAGTACTTGTAACTAAAATAGTACTAAAATTAAGTGACAATACTTTTGCATTTATAGAAGTAATCCATATTTTATGAGAAGACAAAAACGATAGTAAAAGCATCCAGTAGTAAATAATACGTATAAGTACATGTATTGGGTCTTTATGACATGAATACCAAGTATTTGGTAGTAACATGATTATACAATCGATAACTAAATTGAAGAAGTGTCGTCATCAGATTATCATTCTAATTAAACAAATTAACATTTATTGTACTTCCGCATAGCACTATAGCACTTTATGCTATATAGAAAAATTTTAAATTTTTGTGAATTTTTGGGATGTTACACATACCCACCGAGGACCATACCCACTATGTTGTGTTAGACAAGAGGTAGAATTCAGAGAGAACAAGGAATGATAATTCATGTTTTCCATAAACTATAACTTCATCGATGAAGAGGTAGTAGATGTCTTTCCATGAATGGGTGTAGATTCATCCTAAGAATCCCACACTTATATGTGAGAAATTCCTTAGAAAACTAGTATAGACTTGTCAAACATGCGGAGGCATATTCCATAAATAAAGACAAGTAAGGAATCATATTGTATTTGCTAAGTGCTTAACTAGTGAGGATAACCATTAGAAGCATAAAGAAGTTCATCTTGTTTTTTTCAAAGAAGGAAAGTAGAGAGGAGAATCCAATGAGTTGGATATGAAGATATCCATCATGGAACGATGTAGTAGAATGTAGTTCCAACAAATACAACAAGTTATTGAACTATACAAATAGGTGTTTCAAGAAACTCATGGGTTGCCACCCAACTAAGAAATCGAGCATGTAATTTAGTTATTGTTGAAATCATTAACACCTACACATGCGTTACTTAGTTTATATTTCCTATGGGAGGTCGAAATTATTTGAATTTGAGTAATGGGATCCATGAGGTAGAATTTTCTATGAGGAAATTTGTAACTACCCCTACTTATAGTCAAAATGATGGATGGATATGTTACACAAATCCATAATAGGATGAGGTTGTGATATTAGTGATATACATGAATTTCTATGTACTTCCTTGGTGTGTCAACGGCCCAAAATAGTGATGGAGTACTAAGAAAAGATAGAATTGATTCGAGCAGACCATGTGGATGTAGAAACATAGAACTATGATCCAATAGATGACTAGAAATGGCCAAAATTCAGTGAGAAAAGGTTCAAGAGTAGTCTAATTTAAAGTGGAATCCAGCAAGTGATATGGTTCTAATATGAAATTATTTAACCATGAGTGGGCAAAATAAAATCTCTTCAAACTATAAGTACTAAACTCGAGATAATTTGCAAATTCAATAGATAAGTAAATGACATAGAGGGGTATAAGAGTGGTGGTTCTAAATATAGGATTAGGCTTTTAGCTTTTGAAGAAGTTGAGAGTGGGTGCGAAATAATATAAGACCACTAGGTAGTGCAAGTTAAAGGAGCATTTAATTTTTGAGGTTTAATTAGCATGGGATTATTTCCATAGATGTCATGTTCCTTCTTTAGTGTCCACTTGGTCAAGTCTTGGACCCTTCAATCCCTAAGGGTCTAGGAAGAAAATAAAAGATTGGAGATTTTAATTACTTGGGATAAATTTCGATACAAGGCCTATAGTATTAAAATTTGAAAATTTTTAATATTTGAAGGATTTTTGTAATAGTTTAATTATAATTATTAGTTAATTTTTGGAAAAGTGATAATGTTCTCATGGATAGGTGGGCACATGAGGATAAGGTGGACCTCACCCACTCATGTGAAAAAGATGGAAACAACAAGAAAGCAGCTAAAGACAAGGTGATAGCAGAAAAAGAAGGAAACTGGCAAAACCAAAGAAAATCAGGAAAGAACATAAAGAAGGAATTTGAACAAAGCAGGAAAATGCATAAAAGTAGTCAGTTGGAAAAGCAGGAAACATCGAGAAAGAAAATGAGGGTGCAGTTGATAAAAGCAAAAGAAAATGACAAAGCAAGGAAGGTTGGAAAAGCAAAAAGCTTGCACAAAGCAAGAGATGTTGCAAATTATCCTAAGGAAGGCACACTGATCCACTCACACGTGTAAGAGACTTTCTCAGGAAGGTACTCAGTCTATTCAAGAAGGCTAGTGCACTTCTCTCACATTTTTTGGCCAATTCACTTAATGTCTGAGAGCATTTGCTTCTCAAGGTTGAGTGATGTGCCTCAACCAAGCTTGGGAGATGTCCCCCAATGCAGTGTATGTTCCAGTTTGTCAATGATCTGATCCAGAGATATTAAATTCTGATATACATGCCAGTATCATCCCACCATTTAAGAATTCAAGTCATCTAGAGAGATCATTAGTGTAAGTGCAATTGGAGAGAGTCCTTGAGAAATATTCATTTGGAGGAGGCGATTCAATCCAGTGAATGCACCCATGAACAAGCCATGAATCTTGGTGCACCTTCCATGAGAATCCACCTGATCTATATTCATCATATTTGCAAATCCAATAAAGAACTCCTCTTTTCTTATTTTCATAAGCAGTCGTATGCTCTTCGTTTTGTAAGAATTCTATGTATTGGAGACCTTCTGAAAGTCTGGAGATTAAAATACTCATAATTGATGCTTAGAGTTTTTAATTTTGGCTTGTTGTTGTTATTGAAATCATTTTTGATTCATTTTGTACTTCAAAATTTAAATTAGAAAGCCTTAGAGGCTGTTTGAATTAAGTTTTATCAAGACTAGCTCTTTAGGCTCTATTTCTTGACTAGTTTTAGTGTATTTGCAATTAAAAGTTTCCTGTGAGTCAATTTTCTGTTCTGATGATCATATATGATTCTTAAGACTCTGCTGAAGACTCTCCAACTCTTTTCCCGAGAATTCGTAGGCCTCTCAGCCTGCTTGGGAGAGCCTGGAAGTAGACTAGTTGAGATGTCCATCCTAGCTCACTTCTCCCTTTTGCTTCCAAACTCTGCCAATTATTCCCTAAATCTCAGAAACACCTATCCTTCATCAAATTTGGGAATTAAATACTGATATCCAATCTCTGGTTACTATCAAGATTAAGTGAAGGAGTCTAGTAGGCATATGCTGGTGTGCCCAAGAAGCCTTGTGTAAACTTCAATTGTAGTTGTTGTCAAAGCATAAATGGCCCCAGTACATTTTGCTTAGGACTCTGAAGATGGTCTTGGATCTGATATATTTGCTTTTTCTCACTCGCCCTTATATTTTGCAGATCCTAAATATTTCAAGTTCATAACGCTGAGAGGGATCTACTAGTGTCAAAGAGTAGTTTTTTTGCAACTAGTTTGTTGACTAGTTTTTTGTATGAGTCAATTTATGTTATGAACTTTAAATGTGAGATAATATCCTTGAAATATGATTCAGGGATATTACAAGGAAATATTAGAAATAAATATCAATTTTATTCTAGGTTATTAGATCAACTCATGAAATATGAAGTATAACCCAAATACTAAGTTTATCTAATTAATAAACTCATGAAATAAATCAGCTTTTAAGGTAGCTAGGAATAGTAAACATCAACCTAAGTATTAATCCCCTATATACACAATGCAAGCATGAATTTCAAAGCTAATTTTAGTAGTAGTTTTCTTAGGTTTCAGATATGCAATTAGACATATAATAGCGGTAAAAACCAACAAGGACTTGAGATTTTGGAGATTTAAATCAGCTTACTAGTTAGGCACTTGAAAAATATAAGTTAAGAGACTAAGATACACCATAATTAATTATTTAGATGTACTAAGTTTTACTTAGAATTATTAGGGTGTATGAGCCTATGCTCGTTAGTGCTTGATCTTGTAAATTATTAACCAAGGAGGGGGATCTAATCCCTTAATAGTCTCTTTTCAGGACTGGATCCAGGGACCTACAAAAATCAGAAAATTAGGTGTGAAAGATTTGGAGGAATGGAAGAAATATTGAAATTGAAAAATGACACTACTACTATTTACCCTAGATCTAGTGCCTTGAGGGAAGCACTTGTTGGTCGATGGAGTCATTTAGAAAAATGAAAAGAGAATGAGATATCTTCAAGGGAGAGTGGAGGACAAGGAAATCCCTCTCCTTTGCTAGCCAAGGTAAATAAGTAAATCTCTTACTTTGAGCCTGTAATGGGGTTCCCGTGGTCATTAAGAGGAAAAGAAACCTATCTAGACATAAAATCCACCACAATGTTAGTTAAAAACTTAGTGAATGAAGTTGAAAACGAACAACAAGAGGTTGTTGCAATCCAATTAAACAAGAACAATGAGTCGGAACATAAAATACAAGGGTATCGTAATTATCCTTTACATTACTAAGTGTTATGCCCTAGATTCTCTAAAACGCACCTTATGAGATGTGCCAATTAGGGGGGTCTTTTCACCATTGTAAAAAGGCCAAGTTGGGGTTTGTTTATGTAAAAGTGTTAGTCTAGCGGGGTTCAAGACCCTTGGTCTAGTCATGGCAGTTTCTCTTGGTTTAGTGGCTTTGTTGACTACCCTTTGATGGGTGGAATTCACTCATCATGCTAGGCATTTATGCCTTGGGTGGGTGTTTGGTGCACCTTGGGATGAATCCATTAGGACACATGGCTTGGAGCTCCTAGCCACACTTATGGTTTAAGCTTTGTAGAAGGTAATTGCACTTGTAAGGGTTTATATATTCTCCTTAGCGCACCTCATTGCACCCCGTTGGACCTTATCTTGTTGTATAATTCCTCCCTCTTGGTCATCTTGGTCTTGAAGATCAAATCACCCACCATCCAAGCAAGCTTAAAGAGGTTGTACCAACCTAAGAAGGATGGAATTGAGGGAAAAAGANACCATTTACATTTTTTGGTACTTTGTTTTTGTCTTGAGAGCAATTGCTTCTCATGGTTGAGTGATGTGCCTCAACCAAGCTTGGGAGATGATCCCCAATTTAGTGTATGTTCCAGTTTGTCCATGATCTGGTCCAGATCTACTGAATTCTGATCTACATGCTAATGTCATCCCACCATTGAAGAATCTAAGGCATCCAAAGAGATCATCAATGTTAGTACAATGGAGAGAGTCCTTGAGAAAGATTCAGCTAGAGGAGGAGATTCGATCCAGTGAATGCACCCATGAATAGCCCCTGAAGCTTGGTGTGCCTTCTATGAGCATCCTCCTTCTCTATATTCATCATATTTTTAGATCCAGTGAATAAATCCTCTTTTGTTCTCTTCATAAGTAGCCTTATGCTATCAGTTTTGTAATAATTCTATGTGTTGGAGACCTTTTGAAAGTCTGAAGATTAAAATACACATAGTTGCTGCTCAGAGTTTTTAATTTTGGTTTTATAATGTTCTTAAACTCATTTCTTAGTCATTTTGTACTTCAAAAGTGAAATTCAAAATCCTTAAAGGCTGTTTGAATTAAGTTTTATCAAGACTATCTCTTTAGGCTTTATTTCTTGACTAGTTTTACAGTATTTGCAATTGTTGTAGTCGATGGCATTGCATTGTTACTAGTGATACATAATGTATTATACAAGAATACACAAGACATGGATGCAAGTCGACAAGATGCAGGGAGAAGAGCAAGCCTTTATTACTCAGCAATATGCAGACAATACATAGAATAGATCTAGGTTAACCTAGTACATTAGCTCACCAGCCTATATATATGCTTTTACATTCAGTTACGTAACTGTCATGTCAGCTCAACCGACCGACATAACCCGAATGGTCTACACAACTATCGACATACATTGCACCAGGTTGCGTGGGGAGCCTAGTCGACAGGATGACTTAGGCTCCTCCGACATATTGCCCACCACAAAATCTTTCTTCGTTTTGAAGAAAGGAGGAGATGAAAAATTACCATACAAAAAGATGTATAATTGTTACTATGATGCATGACTGGAACTGGGCACAGTTTGTTGCTATACCTAGACGTCAATGATGGCTTCAACTGATATCTATAACTGGTGCTGAAATTCTTCCCATCTGCGTAGTGTTTTATAAATGTCAATAGTGAGTGTGGTGAGGCTCGACAAATGTGTTATTTTCTCTTGTGTCAACTTGTTTTGTAAATGAATTAATTCAGGGCCAAACAAGTTGATCTTTTCAATAGAAGCTGTAAGCAATCTTTGAATATGTGGTCAGAGTTGTTCAACTTTAAGGAGGCTAGGTTGGGCCTGACTCATCCACTGTTCTTCATTTTTTTTTTATTTCTGAAGTTTTCTGTTTTCCATGATAATTTAGTCTTCAATAGATTGAGTCGGGGTGTCATCGGATACCTATTGTTGCTGATGGAGATCACTAAGTAGCTCACTCGTCTCCCGCATTTCTCTAAAAAAATTACCATAATGTGTATACCAATTGCGAAGGACGTTGTTGATTATAGATGTACGATCATTAGACTGAGTTAGCTGGGTATCTGTTGAGGTGAACACTTCATATTGTGTTGATAGCAGGGAAGATGGTTCTGTAGCCTGCTTGCCTGTCCTTATTGAGTTCATCCTGTAATGCTGACACGACAGATTGGAGCAGCTGGAAAGCTTTGTCAAGGGTACTAGTCACGTCGGAACTTGTTGTTAGCCAAAACTAATACTTGATCCTCGTCTAGTTTGTGGATGCGTTCTTCTTCCTCCAGTCGTATATTCCTTTGTTCTCTATTGATTGAGTCGGCAAGAAGGTCGAGTGTCGTGTGCGTTTCCTCCTGTGGGTTATATGTAGAAATAGGCCCGAATTGATCAAGATGTACAGATAAACGACTCTCTTGGTGAATGTAATCGAGATGCTTATGTTGTCTCTGTTGTTGCTGCTCTTTTTCTTGTGGGCGTTTTTCTTTGCGCTGCTTCTTGTTGTCATTTTGTGACTTGTTTGTGGCCTCTGTCTGCTGTACTATTTCGTTTTGTGGCTCAGCCACTTCTGGTGGGTTTTCTGCATCGTTTTGTATTATGGTGGTGGTTGTTTCTGTTGGAATTTGGCTGGTTGGTTCGACTTATTTGCTTTTTGTGTGAGCTTCCTCAATCGCTACTGCAATTGATTGTTCTGATGCCAATAGCTCGGTTTCTGCTGCTGTGGTTTCTTCAACTGGTGCTGCTTGTTCCTTGATCAATGGTACTGCTGAATTTGTAATGGTTTTGCAGTGGATGGGGATGATACACTAGTGAAAACTTGAACGGTTGGTGGCGATGGAGGGTTTTCGTCAACTGGGGAAGAAGGGGAAGAAATGGAGCTGCCAGATGGACCCAAAATAACTATGGGTGACAACACTTTAGGGATCATATTTCCAACTTCATCAAGGGATTCAAGTTCTGACTGAATCTCTGGTGGGTCGACGACATCTCGAAGAGGTGTGGGGTCTTCCACCGACGGGTTAACTAGGAAGGGAATAAAAGATGAAGTCTATTGGGAAACAATAGGACTATTCGTGTTGAGTTTTCTTTGGAGGTGAGTGATGTGCATGTCAACCACTTGTGATGTTATAGTTTCTGAAAGGGTTGGTAGGTCGATTGAAGTAAGGTCGATTGAAGTAACACCGGGAGGGGTAGAGTCAGTCGGTAAACTAGTGTCAGCGAGGACTGGTTTCTTAGTGACTAAATCTCACCATTGTGGAAAAATAGAAGGAAGTTGGAATATGAACTGATTAAGATCGTTATCAGCTGTAATATTTTGTCCAAGGGGGATGGGAATTGTCTGCACAATATTTGGAATTTGAAATGATGCGGAAGGTGCAGGTGGAGTGAGTTCCAGGGGTGCGGAGAGATTTGTGTCCTTCGTCATAATGGTCAGAGATGGTGGACGGGTACTTTCTGTTAGATCGACATGAGGTTCCACCATTAGCTTGAATTAATTTTTGAAGGGTTGCTAGCTACGGGGTTGTTTTGCCTCCACAAATTTCTTGAATTGTTCCTCAACAAATACTTTATTTTTCACTACATCACCGAAGATTTGTGTGCCGCTATAGAATAGTTCAACTGCATCCTCCTCAGTCAGATCTCTGATAATTATATTTATTTTCCCCTTCCCTTGTAGTTTAATGTCCCTTTTTTGTCTCGCTTTTGACAACTCATCTGATATCTAGCAAATATTTTCTTCGATGAGAGCATACTCACACTTGTCAGACTAAGTACTCTTGTCGGAATGTTCAGCTATGTCGGGGGGATCTTGATGTGCTCTAAGAGTGATTGCTAGCGTATTCATCTTGGTGAAGGTTTAGCTTGGAAAGTGAAATTGCTCATATATAGTCGGCTTTCATATTCTTCTTCTTTCTCTATATATGTAAGAGGTTCGACTATAAGTACATCAACTTTGCGTGCTTTAGAGGTAATTATCAATTTTGTATTCGAATGCCTGCTTAGATTTGTGAATATTTCATCGAAATAGGGATAGTAGTCGAGATGTTCTATGGTACCAGCTTCACCCTGCAAGTGCCAGACCGAGGTATGTTCGAGCGCCAGTTGGATATGTGTTTTCGAGGGCATACTTCTTCGAATATTTTGATGCACCCTCCATCTGTTCGAATGAATTTTAATATTTTGGAACCAAACATCCAGCCAGCTCTTACTTGTCGATGGTCTTAGCTGAATGCCTCCTTGCGTAAAGCAACGAAAATTGTCCATCAAGACATTCCTTTCTATTGTGAATTCCTTATTCCCTGTCGGCCTTAAGGTGTGTCATGGCAATCCAAATAAGTAAGGAAGGGTATCGAATACTCGTACCATCTTCTTGAAACTTGAAGCAGATTTTCTTAATTATGTTGGCCAAATAACCAGCCCAATTGTGCACTTTGCATCACATTTCCATGTTCATAACTGCTTCTAACATGTTGAGTTTGAGGTCCGACCCTCAACCGGAACTTGAAAGGGCAGTCGAGACGATTCTAGCATCTATCTTATAGTTCCATACTTAATGTGATTTACCACTAGACCTCTAGAGCTTTTACCACCTAGGTGATCCGTGAATTCTTTAACCAGGTCTTGTCTTTGTCATGTAGGTACATCCTCCCCTTTGTCTTGTCTTTTTGAATGATTGCACCATTTATTTTGATAGGGACATCGAAATAAAACTTCCCATTGTGATACCTTCTAACTATAAATTGTGCTATAATGTCTTTTAATCTGCCAAAGTGTTCGAGTAGGGGTGCATGCATATATTGTAGGATTGTAGTAGTCCTTAGCTTATTAGATTCATCCCTCCAATGGTCGTTTGAATCGTTTCCCTAATCAAGAATGTTGGTCCAAGTTCTTTTCCAATGTGGTTTCAGAACCTTAGCATTCTAGATCAACTGCAACTGGGTTTCTAGAGGAGACTGGGATTTCTCAAGCTCTCGCACTTTGGATGCGGCTAACCAAGTTGTCGTCTAAGCTTTCTTGGGTGCCATAGTCGATGCAAGGTTCGCTAGTTCAAGGGATGGTTTTGGTAGCTCTATGTTTTGTTTCTCAAGTTCTTGACAAAAGAGTATATAGGAATCGTCGAGCTTGGGATTTATAGCGGAAGAATTTTGCAAGGGTAAATGGGAGGTAGATGGCCGCATTAAATATTGATTTGATGAGGAAATTAAATGTGAGTGACAGGTTATTGATTCCTCGACAATTGTGTTCTGGATTTGTTGTCTTCCTAGTCGGCCATCCTGACTACTCTTATCTGCTAATTTCACATCAGAGGGATGTCGGTGTGTTTATTTTGTGTTTTCATGTCGGCCAGAATTGGGTTGGCGAGGTCGATGGACATTTTCATCCAATAGCTATCGGCTACTCTTGTCCTGTCAGCGCCTATCATGTCGACGGTCATGCATCAGTCTCTTTTCACTTCGATCCTTTCTTTTGCTAGTATTACTCGTCCGGTCCCTTGTCATCATGTATTCGATATAACTTACTTTTGAATGAATTGCTTATAATACTTTTCTCTCCAAGGTTGGTTACAACAGTTTTTTTTTTTAATGCGTTATGTCTTGTAGCACTTAATTTGGGTTCCATTAACAAGTTTCTTAAAAAAAATACCCTGTAATGTCTTCAATTAGACTGATCCATTGGGATTGATAACTTCAACTATGTAGGGGCCCATCCTCTCTGTGTGCTACTTCTTGGGTTTTCCCTTAATGTGGCTATTGTTAAATTTTCAGTATTAAATCACAAT
>NWUY0300048238.1:0-18014 GCA_004151065.3 Larix sibirica | reverse complement strand
GGATAGGAATTTTTGTTATAATTTTGATTTTTTTTAAGATGTACTTATTTAGATTCCGTGAATTTGGATTACTGTTTGATCTTTTCATAAAAGTAATCTTTGTTAATTAATAATTATTTTTCTCTTTCTTTAGATTTCAGGAACATGAATTTGAAATGTTTATTTTTCTATTATAGAAACTCAAAGAGTCTCATTTTCTTGATCTGAAGTTTAACAAGAAGAAGGAGTAGTTGATAGTGGAGAAAGGGAGCATGTTGTAATCCTTGATCCACAATACTTATCCAAGGTATAATTTATTGTTTTTTACAAGGTGGGATCATTTTTTACGCATGTCATTTAAATTAAATTGTTTTTCGATTTATTTTGTTACTCTATAACCCTATTGTTGAGCTCCATAATTAACATGTTTTGAAGTATTATTTTACGTAGTTGTGTATCACTTTCTCTATATATTTCATTAATTTACACCTTCATTGTAACATATTTACCTACATCATCCATCATGATCCATTTTCACTCATGCAATTTAAAAGGCCTAATAATGCTAAAAATATGAATATTCGATGTATTAATGATTGTTTGGAGCATATAAGTTTGTTTCTTAACCAAATCCTTGAGGATCTGGCAGGATTCAACGATTTCCATGTTCCTGCAGCAACATTGTTTTGATCCTGCAATGTCTGTGTTTGATCCTGTAGCGTATGTGTCCGATCCTGCAGCATCTGTGTTGATCTTGCAACGTCTGTGTCCAATCCTTCATCTGTGTTGATCCTGCAACGTCTGTTTGTTCTTGCAACTAGCAATTTTCCCTTATATTTCCACCAACGAATTTGGGATATGGATAAATATTGCTCTTAATGATCTTCAACCAATTATTGTCTTAATTTAGTTAAGTCAAAGACTGGGTTGGTTGTGGATCCATTTTTCTTGGATCTAGTTGTAACTCTTCTTTTTATGAAAGAAGAGCTTTATGTATAAATAAGAGAGCATAGAAACATGTGAGATTCATTTAGATTATAGAGGGAGGAGAGTTAGGGAAGAGGCTGGAGGTAGGAGAGGTTGAAGAGTAAAGGTCATTATGTAATTTCTTTATGCTAGAATAAAGGGTTTATTGTTGCAAGTTGTGATTCTCCTGTTGTAGTCTTCTTGGCAGTATATGCGAAGGGAGGCATGGCCTCCTCTTTGGTATATGCTATCTAATTAGCTTTCTCTTTCAATTGTGTGATTATAGATGCATGTGCGTATTCATTTAATCTCATTTTATGAGAAAATTGTGACGGTGTGTTGGTTTATCACTAGAATCTTTGTGGAATTTATATCAACAGTCAAAGGTTTATAGAGATCCCAACGCTCTTCTACATAACCATGTTGCAATAGTGTTGGTTCCAAAAGACTATCGACTTTTATTGGAGAGTGTTTCAGAATTTATTTGGCTTCTGATAGTTTCTTCTGAATTAGTATCAACAATTCAAAGGATCACAGAGGGTCTAACATCCTGCTTACATAGCCATGTTGCACCATTATTAGTTCCAAAAGATTATAATTTTACTTGAAGAATTATTCAAATTTGCTTTGGTGTAACCATAAATTCTTTTGGGAATAATATATATAGTTCAAAGGTTCACATAGAGTCTAAGCACTTTGCTCATATAGCCGTATTCGATAATGCTTAATTTCAAAAGGAGTGTGATTGTTGTGCAAATATTTTATTTGAGTGTGAGGTATCCCATCTTTGTTGTTTTCATATTTGTCTATTGAAGGAGATATGTATGATTTAGATAGATTTTGAAGCATTTTAAGATTCATCTTTGCATATATTTTTCCAAGCACTTCACAAGCTTAAGAGCCCTCGGGTTGACAATTTATTGTGTTGAATTGTATCATATAATTTACCCAACATTTTGGCGCTGTTGCCGGGGAAGTGCTTAAGCTGTTGGATCCAATTTTATTGGATCTAGTTGTAACTCCTTTCCTTTTTATGAAATGAGATATTTACGTATAAATAAGAGGGCATAGAAGCATGTGAGATTCATTTAGATTATAGAGGTAGGAGAGTTAGGGAAGAGGCTGGAGGTAGGAAATGTTGAAGAGTAAATATCATTATGTAATTTATTTATGCTGGAAGAAAGAGTTTATTCCTGCAAGTTGTGATTCTCCTGCTATAGTATTCTTGGCACTATATGCCAAGGGAGGCAGGGCCCCTTCTCTGGTATATGCTGCCCAATAAGATTTCTCTTTCAATTGTGTGATTACAGATGCATGTGTGTATCCATTTAATTTCATTTTATGAGCATATTGCAATGGTGTGATGGTTTATCACTAGAATCTTTGTGGAATTTATATCAACAATCAAAGTTTTATAGAGAGATCAACACTCTACTACATAACCATGTTGCAATAGTGTTGGTTCCAAAATACTATAGAATTTTATTGGAGAGTGTTTCGGAATTGCTTTGTCTTTTGATAGTTTATTTAGGAATTAGTATTAACAATTCAAAGGCTCACAGAGGGTCTAGCATCCTGCTTACATAGCCATGTTGGATAGTATTAGTTCCAAAAGATTATAGAATTTTATTGGAGAGTGTTTCAGAATTGCTTTGGCTTCTGATAGTTTCTTCTGGAATCGGTATCAACAATCCAAAGGCTCACATAGGGTCTAGCATCTTGCTTACATAGCCATGTTGCAATAGTATTGGTTCTAAAAGATTGTAGACTTTACTTGAAGAGTTGTTCAAAAGTGCTTTGGTGTGCTAACAGCTTCTTTTGGGACTAACATTAGCAGTTCAAAGTTTCACAGAGGGTCTAAGAACTATGCTCATATAACCATGCTGCATAATGCTTAATTTCAAAAGAAGTGTGATTAATGTGTGAAGATTTTATTTGAGTGTGAGGGATCCTAGCTTTGTTGTTTTCAGATTCGTCTATTGAAGGATAGAGGCATGATTTAGATAGGTTTTGAAACACTTTAAGATTCAACTATGCATATAATTTGCTAAGCACTTCACAACTTACGAGCCCCCAGGTTGAAAGTTTAATGTGTTGAATTATATCATATAATTTACCTCACAATACTATAGGTCGTAAGAGCGACGAACTAAGAATAGTCGTCAAACTTACAATTCTCATTCATTGTAAGTGCGACGAATTATGAACATTCATCAAACTTATGACAATCGTTGGGGAGGACAGAAACAAAATAAAAAAATAAAAATATCAGTAATTATGTAGTAATTATCGACAATACGAACGAGTTACTCCGTATTGTCATAATATGTCATCGAAAATTGACCCCATATGTACTAGTGTCTAAAGGCAATCCTGGGCCAACATGCTTTGGTGGACTCATATGCAATGATCAAGGCCACATTGAATGGATTTATGTTGGTTCTTTAGGAATAATCACCAACAATGTCGTGGAATTGCATGCCTTAGAGAGGCCTTCATATTGCCATTCATTAAGGTCACTCCGAGCTAGTTGTTAAAGAATATTCTTAGATCATCGTCCACATGTTGAGCAAGCTCCATAATGGCTCGACAATTAGCAAAATCTCAAAGAACTAGGATTGGAGGAAATCCTAGAATGGATAGCAAACACTTGGCTCATATTCCGGCCCTTATCCCTTCTCATGTCTTCCAAACAATGAACAAGGTGGTCGATCGCTTAGCCAATGCTGGGGTTGAGTGAAATCATGAAGTTCTCGACATTGATTGGTCTCAAACAATCTCAACAACATTAACCAATGACTATCTTTCTCTTTCCAAATAAGCTAATAGCTCCCCAAATGGGATGGAAGGAATGGGTAATGATGCCACCGAGCATCCCAACCGTGGCAATGTAGAGCCCTTTGCCCACCATTGATTATAGATGGATTTACCAATGATGTGATGGGAATTTTGTGGAAGTTTTACATGAAGATAGTGGATTATGCGAGCATGATACCCACATCCCTCCTACTCGATGATAGCAAAAGGATAATCCCTGACAGTTCTCTACCATCATTTCACCTTAATGACAATGCCAACTAAGATAGTCCAACCAAAGGAAAGGGAGGTCATGAATAATGATGGTGATATGTTGGTGATTCTTTAATAGGAACTCCTAAATCTAGGATAACCTCCTTGTCAAGACAGTTGGATTTTTTTCTCTTTTGCTCCTCATTAGTCTGATAATTTAAGTGCTGATCAACTTGATTTGGTCCATCCCTGCATTTGGGTGGGGGTTTGGACTTGATTTGTCTAGCTCTAAGGCCTTCTTGTGTTGGGCTAGCGACTGGTTCTAACAACAACATGTAGGGGATTTGATCTCTCTCTGTGGTTTCTTGGTCGAGCTCCAATCTTATCCCTCAAAATGGAAGGTAACAATCATGGCCGATGTGAAGACAAGGGAAGGAGGCTAGGCCCGTAAACCAAGGCAATGAAGGAGGCATCTATGGACGAAACTATATACTAGAAGCAAACTCTTGTCATGATTAAAAAGGAAATTGCCAGTAAAGAGGCCTGACTAAAAATAAATAGGGTTATCTTCGTCAGGTAGATATTGAGCATGAAATAAGCACATTGGTTCTAGAATGCTGGCACCTCTAGGTCACAAGAGTCAAAATATTTCAAAACCGTTGCCTTTCACTAGCAAATGAAAGCTCTTCTTGCCAAAGTGATGCGGGATAGTAAATTAGAGCACAATGAAGTGTTGTGAGTCATCTTGACAAATCCCAGGAACAAATTTGGAGCATGGACTCCGACCTTAACTTCATCCTCAAGGCCACAACAAGCTTGGAATTTGTCGAGAAGGACGACAAGGCTACTCATGGTCGAGAGGTGCCTATCATTTCCATGTCAAATGAAGACATAGACATTTAGCTTAATTTATGTCAATTCTCTCTTATGGTTTTCTGAGTCAAGTAGTTTTTGTTTATATGGCTAATTATATTCAACTTTTTATTTGGATAAAGACTCCTATAACTCAAATGTTAAAATCAAAATGATAAACAAGGACAATCTCCAATTTTGTTGTTAACTTGGTCTCCCATATAGAAAACTCAACAATTTTTTATGTATACAATTTCTATAAAATCATATAATCTTACCTAGCTTAAAAAAACAAAACCATTTTCTCGAAATCACTTATATTTACGAATCTAAAAAGACACTCATCCAACATGGTAATGGTTCCTAATGACTGAAGTAAAACATGCATGACCATAACAACCCTATAATTACCAAGAATATAATATATTATTTACATGTCTTTGAAATAAATCATAGATAATTTAACCATAACGTACATTTATGGATTGCAAATCAAATATAATTATGTTGCATTTCCGTGTGATAAAATCACTACGTTTCGTGCATTGATTACATATGACTATATAGTGGCCACGCTTTCTCTTTCATTTATAAAAAACATAATTATGTATCACTTAAAAGGCAAACAATTTTTTAACATAATAATCATAGCTTTTAGTGCAATTATTCTATGTAGGCATTTTGCATGTAATGGAATTTGTTTAAAGTTTTTCTTTTGATCCATATAGCCTTGGATTCTTTAACATCCATAATTACTACACGAGTTTGAATTTAACTTTGTTGAAGTAATAATTATATATTAGAATTAAGAATAATTGTCCTTTTTCTACCTTAATCATGTGTTCTCCCTATCCTTGTTTTGATATAAAGTAATTATTTGGTCATATTGTGAATTTTGACCCAACTATGATTCCATGGATATATATGTGGCATAGTAGGTGATCGTCATGCATTGATCAATTATTATAATACCAAGTTTTTCCCATTTCCATTATACATAATAAGTTTAGATCACTTGTCTTTTACCTAAGAATTGTACCCTCGTATTTTACCAAACAATTATGCATGAAAAGAGTTACCCTCTAGTTAGAATATTGCATTATAAGTAGTAAGTAAGGTTAGTATGTGGGGGTCTTGGTAAAACGTAAAAAACTTGTGACTTGATGGAGTATGAGCAGAGGGGATTGGAGATCTAAATTGTCGACAAAGGGAAGTTGATTGATTTCTTGAAGGATTTGTTAAAGGGATTACATGAGAATTATATTTTCCCGGTGTTGAATGAGTACAATTTGAAAGAAGTGTAATGTTACCAAAAACCTCTTAATAATTATATATATATCTGTGTGTGTGTGTTTCTTTGTAGCGGGTATAATTGTGGACATCTTATTAGCCAACAACACCATATTTAAGTACAGTCCTCGTTTCATTTGTTTGAACAATGATGCTATATTGATAAACTCATATAACTTTGTATAATTATAATTTATTATTGTCTTAACTCCTAGATATAATTAGCCTTGTAAGTGTACTACTATCATTCTTATGTATTGTGCTAGGCCTTAAGCACTTTAGTGTTGTCTAGTTTTAATGGAGATCTTGGTCTACTTTTAATCCAAGCTTACTCGCTTTCAATCATAGTTTATGCATGTTGTACTAGCCACTTATGACGATGTTCCAACTATAACATCAATTAGATATTTGCTCAATTCATATATAGATATATATTTTCTCATGTTAAACTATTGCCATGATTTACTTGTATGTTTATTTCTATGTCTTTTTTACTCGTTAGCATAAGCATTGTTTTTACTAAGTGAAGTCGACCTTGGGGACGTGGCCTCTAAGCCATGACTTACTTAGCATGCATGCTAATATTTTACTAACCTTTTATGCAGGGGATCGAACTACCCAATTTTCAAGTCTTTACATTACCCTATGGTGCGATCCATTTGTCATTGCACAAGGTGTTAACACAATGGTCCAACGTTCATGCTTTACATTAACTTATGGTGCAATCCATTTAACATTGAACAAGGTGTTAGATCAAGGTTGAATTGCATGGTTATAATGTCTATTGAGTTGGCAACGTACAAGTATTAAATATGGAAAATGAAACCTCCCTCCTCGAGCTTCCACGAGGGCCTATGATGGTAGGGGAGTAAATGTTTGGTTGTACACTTCACTCAAATGGTAAAACTCCTCATTCGGGACTGTTCTTCCCTATTTGCATTTGTGTTGGGTCGTGAGACCTCTAGTTCACTCAAGGTATTTTCCCCTCCATTCGACCTCAGGTCGTAGGGGTTGTTTCTACTCATTTACCTCTTACTTGAGCTAGGATGGTGTCTGTGGTTCAACATATAGACTCTATGTACAGTGAGGAGGGGGTTAATAGTTCTTTCTGCTTGGAGGATGGAGGGTTTTAACCTCCTAGTTGTTCCAACGTGTCCAAATCTTGGCTAAGGTAAGAAATAATGGCCAGTCCATGTTATCTAAGTTTTAGTTTAGTTGTTTACGAGATACATCCATTGTATTAAGAGTTTGTTTGTTTGCAACAGGTGAACCATGAGTGGAGTGTGGCTCGTGAAGCTTGCTCGTTCATAATAGAACCTCTGGTAAGATCATGGCCTCAATGGCCCACATTCCTCTTTCGAAGCTGACTTTTATGTTGAGAAATTAAGGGTTACGTTGCCCAGGTTGTTATGGTCGGACTATTGTAGATTATAATGATTGTTATGTAAACCTGATGTTTATTTCCTGAAGGTCTTTTGCCTCTATTAAGCAACATCAATATTTTGTTTAGTTATAACATGGCAATTCCTATGTATTGACCTTAGGTCGATTTGCCCTCTGTGGTATTGACTCTCTATATTAAATGGTGAAACGTGCACTCTATGTTTTAAATGATATTCATGTTTATTTATGTATTAATCAGGGCAAGGCCTGTGGAGTTTATATACTTGTTCTTTATAAATTGTTTTCCCTACAGGGCACAGGGTTTATTTGACATAGTAGAATCATGTATTGTATTTGGTTGTTTAAACTCATGTGTGTGTGTTGAACGTTTTGCCCAACTCTGAGTTTACATAGAGCGTAGGGTTTGTTCCCAAAGATATCCTTCTTGTTGTTTTATTATCCTAAAAAAATTTTCATCTAAAGGTTGTTAATTTATGGGAATCGATCCCAGGTTATTTCTTAACTTCCATATGCTTTGATTGTATATTAATGAGTTTAACAATGGATTCCTCCCTCATGGGGATTGGTTGTGTGCTTTTACACCCAACCTAGACGCCCTGAGGTTCGACCTCATGCTCATGGTTTGTTTTCACAAAGGATCTATGTATTAATTATTATATATTAATACACAGATCCTTTGTGAAAACTAATACAGTATTAAAACAGAGTTTGGTTAAGGGCTTGTCCTTGGATTCTTAATTGAATCTTCTCCATCTTTTGCTTAATTACGAGAGTTTTCTCTCTAGGCTATTAAGCCTATGATATTATATTTATAATTTTTAACTATTTTATATATGGTTATGCCTGATTATTGTAATTACTTAGCACATAACAGGTCTGGTGTTTGAACTATTAATTTACCCTGCAAATATAGTTAGTCTATAAAAATCAAGTAACTAATAATTTCAATCCATGACAACAGAGAAATAAATAAGAATTACAGTTAGCAGTTGTTAGACAAATAAATAAATATTCAGCTAATAATAAACGAATATTCATTAATTTAACAAAGATTAAATAAAGCAATGAAATATGAAATTACTTATAGAATTATTATGAATCAATTGAACTTAATCCCTAAATCAATAGAAGTCTAATCTAGTCTATGACTAATAAACATAGCATTAAATTAATAACAAAGATCTGTTTAAACAACATCAATAAGCCTTTCAAATTGAACAATACTTGAGATCAGCCAGGAAGAATTGGCTAAGATAATTCAACAAGGCTCCTATTAGATGCCAAAGGGCTATTGGAGCTACAATTAAAGAAGTTAGTCAAGTATACATCAAACATAATTAAATAAACTTAAAAATACATTTGTAAGGTATCATTAGACAAAATTTAAGAAGTAGAAGATACTTCTTAGCCTTTAAATGTCTAACTGAATGGGGAACTTCCACGTTGCTCTCAACCATAGACCTTGAATAGTTCCTTGTTTGTTCCACAGGTCATTCCTAAGCTGGACCAAACACACTAGAGTAAGGAGACTAGAGTGATGTTATCAATATTGATTACTACCAGTCGAGTAGCCACAAGGTTTTTTACCATGTCTATGTAGAGTCCTGTAATTTATTTCCCCCTTCTTCCCACAATCCTTCTCGGATCAACCATATTCTCTTCATGGAAAAACTAAGTGCTCAAGCACCTACAACTGAACCCTCAAGTGAGCTAGGGACCATTATCCCCTGTAATTTCCACTTTCTGTTATATTTATTATTGAGGAAAAGTCTCATATTTTTCATTCAGGAAGCCTTTTCTCTTATTTAGAAAAATCATGCTTTTGTTTTTTCTTTCATTTCCTTTTTATATTACTTTAGGAAATAGTTTAGATTTTCTTTTAAATCTCTTTATCTCTTTTATTTTAATTTATTAATATATGTTTATCCTCTCATTTGTCCTATTTTTCTATTTGGATTTTCATTTGACAAGTACTTTAGAAGTCAACCTATCCTCTAGCATTCTTGGTCTTTTTTTAAGTGGATTGGTCCCCCATCAGTTGGACATTTAAAAGGAGATACATAATATAACAATAAGGCCCTTTATTATATTTGATGCACCAGAGCCTACCAGATCAACATCAATCACACATAACAAGTCTACTTAGCCTGGGTGCTCTAGAGCTTATAGCTCAACACCAACTCAAACAAAGTGAGTTTAGGAAGTCTAGGTGCTCCAGAGTCTATATCTCAACATTAAGTCAACCAAATGAGACTAAACAGTCTAGGTTCTCCAGAGCCTGTAGCTCAAAACCAACTCCAACATAATGATTTTAAATAGTCTAGGTGCTCTAGAGCCTACAGGCTCAACACCAAACTCAAACATAACAATAATATANATATGGATTCGATCTGGTTGGTTCTGCACTTGTTGTGTTATGTTATATTTTTCACAATAGTTTGATGTATTAATACATAATAATTATATTATTACTACCATGTTAAAGCGAAGTTTGGTTAAGGGCTTGGCTTTGGATTCTTAATTGAATCCTCTCCATCCTTTGTATAGAGAGTTTTCATTCTAGGCTATTGAGCCTATGTTATTATTTTTATTATTTTATGTATGATCCTGCCTAATTATTGTAATTAATTAGTTTATAACAGGTTTGGTATTTGAACTATTAATTTACCCTGCAATCACAATTAGTCTATAAATTCAAGTAAGTAATAACTTCAATCCATGACAATAGAGAAATATATAACAATTACAGTTAACCAACTCTTGGACAATTAAATAAATATTACAACTAATAATAAGCAAATAAACATTAATTTCACTAAGACTAATTAATTCTAGACTACAGAATAAACAAGGAAATATGAAATTACTTACATAATTACCATGAATCAATTAAACTTAATCTCTAAATCATTAGAAGTCTAATATGATCTTCAACTGTTAAACCTAGTAATAAATTAATAACAAAAATATATTTAAACTATGTCAATACGACTTTCAAATGGAACAATACTTGATATCAACCATGCAAAATTGGCTAAGATGATTTCAACAATGCTCCTATTAGATGCCAAAGGGCTATTAGATCCGCAATTAAAGAAGTTAGTCAAATATACCTCAAACAAAATTAAATAATCTTAAACATACATCTGTAAGATATCATTAGACATAATTTAAGAAGTAAAAGATACTTATCAGCCTTTAAATGTCCAACTGAATGGAGAACTTCCATGTTCCTCCTAACCATAGACCTCGAACAGTTCCTTGTTCATTCCATAAGTCACCCCCGTACCAGACCAAGCACACTAGAGTAAGGAGACTAGGGTGATGTTATCTATCTTGATTACTACCAGCAGAGTAACCACAAGGTTGTTTTACCAGCTCTATGTAGAGTCTTGTAATTCATTTCCCCTTCTTCCCACAATCCTTCTCAGATCAACCATATTCTCTTCATGGCAAACTGAGCACTCATGGACCTACAATTGAACCCTCCAGTGAGTTAGGGACCATTACCCCCTATAATGTCCATTCTCTACTATATTTATTCTTGAGGAAAAAGGCTCCTATTTTTCATTCAGGTAGTTTTTTCTCTTATTTAGGAAAATCATGCTTTGTGTTTTCTTTCCTTTCCTTTTTATCTTACTTTAGGAAATAGTTTAGATTTTCTTTTAACTCTCTTTATCTCTNCCTGGGAATTTTGTAGGTGTAGAGGAGGTGGTTCTGCATTCCCACATCAGCAATGCGGATTGCGGATTTGGGATGTCGGGAACCCATTTTTGACTCACGTAGCTGGAATTCCGCAGTTCTGAGTTCCGCAAATAAGGATTGCGGATTGAAAAGGGTATTTTTCCATTCGTGGATTTGGAATTCCGCATTCCCGAGTTGCGTAATGCGAATTGCAGATTTCGTAAAGGGAAATCTTCCAGTATCGCGATGAGGTGGTTCCGACCTTCCGAATCCCACAATGTGGATTGTAGATTACAGAAGTCGAAAAGATGATTTTGACGGAGCTAAGAACTGTAGTTCTGCATTCCTGAATCTCGCGATGCGGATTACGGATTACGAAATGCGGATGGCGGATCGATAACCATTGCAGCTGTGTGTGAAAATGGAGGGTTTTAGAGAAAAAAAAGTATCAGGTGGTCTCCCATCGCCCCGAAGGGAATTGAGGGGATAGAGGATGTGACAGGTTTGGACTTTCTTTTTAACTCTCTTTATCTCTTTTATTTTAATTTATTAATATGTGTTTATCCTCACATTTGTCCTATTTTTCTATTTGGCTTTTCATTTGGCAACTACTTTAGAAGTCAGCCTATCCTCCAGCATGCTTAGTCTCTTTAAGTGGATTGGTCCCCCATCAATTGGAAATTTAAAAGGAGATAAATAATATAACAATAAGGTCCTTTATTGTATTTGATACTCCAAAGCCTACCGGCTCAACATCAATCACACATAACAAGTCTACTTAGTCTCGATGCTCTAGAGCCTATAGCTCAACACCAACTCAAACAAAGTGAGTTTAGGCAGTCTAGGTGCTCCAGATCCTATAGCTCAACACCAACTCAACCAAAATGAGACTAAGCAATCTAGGTGCTCCAAAGCCTATATCTCAACACCAACTCAAACATAATGAGTTTAAACAGTCTAGGTGCTCCAGAGCCTACAAGCTCAACACCAAACTCAAACACAATAATAATATAAAGGGTCTTAATTTGGGGATTACAAGAAGAGACTTCTAAAAACCTATGGGAGAAAAGTTTTCAAGAAAGAAAAAAATACACTTCTCTCCTGAAATAATTGATGCCCTAGTATGTACTTATACCCTAAGGAGAATAAAGATTGCAAACAACCTAAATATTTTAACTGAAAGTGTTGAGGATGTGAATCTAGGAGAAGGGACGAATTATGGGAGCCATGATGATCCATAAGGAAACACTTTCAAACCTATAGACCATAACCATAGGATCTTCCCTCCAATTTCGCATTCCCCTTGAGGGTTACAAGATGGGACAAACTCTAATCATCACAACCCTAGGGGGAATATATTAGAACAATTCATCTTCCCAAATTATTCCAAGAAGTAGATCCTAGAGTTAGGCTTAAGCAATAGTATCTACTGGTATTAGTCTACAAGGTCTAGACACAATATTTGAAACCATGATTGCATCCCTACCATAGTCGTCGTTTTGGGCCTTATGTCAAGAAATCCCTAGAAGCATTATTTCCACCTGATTCTATTTTGGTGATCTTAATGAAGAAGACAGTACAAGAGAGAAGGGGTAGGTGAAGGGAAGAGAGAGTGGGAGAAGGAATGGAACCCAAATAAGGACATGAATAATCTTTGAGGTAATATCTAGCCATAACCTCTAGGGTTCTCTCTTCATGAGGTGTCTAAAACCCTAAATCTATCATCAAATGAATTACTAGAAGAAAAGGAGATAGTAAGGAAGGGAAAGACAGAGGAAAGGATACAAAGAAAGGATGAAATTATAAGCGGAAAATAAGGAATAAAGAATGAAGTTTGTTCTAAGTGAATATATGGTCCTAAAACATGTCATGTTATACAAAGAAGAAAATTTTGTGGATAGGGAAAAAAGAAGAAGGAAAAATGATCCAATGAGGAAAATGAAGGAAAGTACTTGGGGAATGAGCCTAGTATAGTGATATTAGGAACACAACATGGATAAGTGCACAAGAAATATAAGATAGAGAAGGAATATTCTTTCATTAAGAAGATTATATTTCATGAGACTTGAGATGGTGAAAGTTTTCTATTAAGATCAAATAGACTGAACTCATGCTTAACCTTGATCAAGTTTCATTTTCAAGCAAAGGAAGAACTATCATCTCATATAAACATCTAATCAAACACATAAAGGTAAAACTATTATTGAAGGATTTTTGGACTTGATACCAACTTGAAAAGGAGATCACATCATACGCTAGCACAACAGAAGGAAAAAAAAGAGATTCAAGATGGTAAACAATCTACCAAGGCTAGGGCCCTTACCACAAGGAAATTATCTTCAAAGGGTAAGAAATTATTTTACTTTCCCTAATGTGGTCTTGGATCTTCCCAAAAAATTATCAATTAGGAGGGTGGTTGAGAAGTATCAACTGTACATTCTCATTTTACAAGAAATAATGGTTGGGGTGGACGAAGCTAGGAAGTTTTTAAATTGCCCTTTTTATGGTTGGAACTTTAAATGTTTGGGAGGTAGTTGGGAGGTCAGGAAGATTGGTCATTGGGTGGAAAAATATTGTAGAAAGGAAAGAGTCTACCTTCCTCAAATTTACCTTCTATACTGAATTATTCTCAAAATGATTGAGAATGGGATTCACCCTTGTAAAATTCTATGGCCCTTATGTATAAATCAATGAGTACGCAGAAGAATTGCTCAATAAATCTGTTTTCTAGAAAAAAAGATCCAACGTATGGAGGTGAAGTAAATTTTGTTATAAAGAATGTGTTGGGAGGAGATGGAATATTTGATCCATTGGAAGGCTTTTTCACCTTTGAACTAGAAGAGAAAGGGTGATGTGATTGAGATTCGATTGACATAATGCTTACTTGGAACAACAATAGAAGAGGAGAGGAAGGATTAACTTAAATGTTAGATAGTTGTGTGGATTCTAAGGGTATGTTGGTGGAAGCAAGACATTTTAAATCTTGGACATGTGGGGGGGGGATCCTTAAATCATAGCCCCATTTTATTCTAGATTGATAAAGGAGATAGAAAGCCACTAGCCTCTTTCAAATTCAATCCTTCTGGCTTACACACGATGACTATAGAAATGCTTTTGATGAAGAGGAAGAAGGCTTTGCCATGGAATAATTTGGTGACAACTTGGTAAATACCAAAAGGGTGACCATGGAATGGGAAAAGAAAAATATAAGGAATCTAAGGAATTCCTTCTTGGAGTTGAAGGAAAATTGGAGGTTTCCTACCAAGATATTGGAGGTAGTATTTTCACTTAAGAGAAGTCGAAGGAGCTAAAGGAACTAGAATAAGAAAAAAGGAATTCACTAAAATGGGAAGAAGAGAGATGAATAATGAAGAGCAGGATTGTGTGGTTGTGATAGGGGAATAAGAATATAAGGTTTTTTCACAACTTTGCTAACACAAGAAGAAATCACAATTCTATTTGGGATCTAAAAAGACCAAATGAAGATAAGGCATCTACTTTCAAAGACATATTTGATAGAGATTATTGCATAATAGAGATCAAAGCTAACATAATAGAGATTATTGCAATCTCTTATTTTTTCCCTAAAGTTGTAAATCATCTGAAAAATGATCATCTAATGGTGTTATTTATTGAGGAGGTGCTAAAAAAAGTGGTTCACTCAATTCAACATTGCAAGACCTGTCCTAATGATCTACCAATCAGCTTTTACATTGGATTCTATGACTTTATGGACTCTAACATGTTAAGAGTGGTTGATGAGTATTTTGGGAGCTTTTAATGCAACTTCTTTACAATGATGCCAAAGAAGGAAAGCCTCTCTTCTTTTGAGGACTTAAATCTAATATATTTGTGTAATTTCATCTACAAGATAATTTCTAAAGTGATTGCTTTGAGAATAAAATCTAGCTTGTTAGATAAAATCTCTAAATAGTAGTTTGGGTTTCTCAGTGGGAGGCAAATACAGAAAGTAATGGGCACTTTTCAGGAGTCTCTACATATGATAAAGACCACGAATATGCCATCCTTTAGCATTAAATTAGACCTATCCAAATAAAATGATAGGGTAAGCAAACTTTATGCCAAGTTATTTTTATTCATATCGGGTTTAAACCTCCCTTCATAAATTGGACAGAGTGATCCTTTCCTGGATATGTTTCCTTTAGTGTCCTTGTCAATTGTTCTACATCATTTTTTTCAATATTCAAGAGGATACATCCAATGATGTCATTTGAGTCCTCATTTATTTCTCTCAATATAAAATGGGATAAGTCATTGTATTTCCCATTTGAGAAGCATAAGGGGTTTAAAAACAAGAATAATTTCTATGGAATTGAGTTTGCTCATCTCTTATCCATGGATGATGTCATCTTATTTGGAAATAGGAGATGCAATGATACTAAATCTTTTAAACATGCCCATAATTTTTTGGGGATGGATACAATAATGATTATCAATATTCAAAATTTATCTATATCTTTTAACAAGGTGTTACCATTGCATGAATAGGCCATTAAACTAATACTACCATGTAAGATCTTGAACCTATTAGGTATAAAATACATGGGTTTTGAGTTTGAATCCTAATTCTTATGGATACAAAGGTTGGTTGTTAGTCTATCACAAGATCAAGAAGAGAATTAATATATGGTTTAATCGGTGGCTCTCTTTGGGTGGAATATTATCCCCAGTAAAATATGTCCTTGAGTCGATTCTAGTGTACTAGATTTTGATGGCTTTCATCCCAAAGACAATAATAAGCAAGATTAGAAATAAAAATGTCTAGCTCCTTTGGGCAAGAAAGAAAGAAAAATTCATTTCAATATTAAAATGGATGAGGTTGGCAAGGCCAGAGAATTCTGGGTGGGAGGGTGCTCAAGAATCCATTCTTAATTGTGAAAGCACTAACAACGAAAAATTTATGGAGATTCATATTAAATTAGGGATATTGGAAACACGCTATGAAGAATAAGAACATCAACCCTGTGTGCATGGAATCCTTGCTTAGGAACCTAGTAAAAAGCATGAAAGTGAATCTATTTTCTGGAAGGTGTGGGTAATGGGATTTCCTTTCATAATAGGTTATTTAGGATGGAAATTAGGCAATGTTCAAAAGGTGAAGTTTAGACCCATGGATACATGAGAATAAATTGTTTAAACTATTAGAAGAAATTACAATATTTCTTGCTAAAAAAGGTTGTCTTTTTCTTTCACATGTATTTAACCATGAACAAGCGAACCCTTGGTCCTTAGGTTGGAAAAAGGCTTATGCAGTAGATTAGTTGATAGGAATGTTGGTGGAAGAATGGAATGTATTTAAACATGCCTTAAACCAGGATTCTTTAAATCTAATAGAAGGAGATCTTGAGTTGATGTGGACAGTGAACCCTTCTAGGGTTTTTTATACTATTCGAATGGGATACTCAATGGATTTTGTCTCAAATATTGAAAAGCGATAGAGATGGTAATGTAAATAAGTTTGGAAACTAAAAGCATGAATGAAAACCAAGATCTCCTTGTGGCTTTTTTTCGGTAATAAAACCATGACATGGAATCATTTTCAAAGAAGATCCTATAAGGCCTAAACATTTGTCTATTGTGTAAAGAAAATGGGGAAAGCATACAATACCTCTTCTTAGATTGTCATTTTTTAAAGGAAGTATGGGACTCCATAAAAAATATAATAGGTGAGAAAATAAGTTGGTTTGGATCCTCCATGGAGAATGCCTTGGATAAATGAAATAATGATAGTGAAGTGGTTGAACATTCTTCTCTTCTAGTTGTGGTCATGAAGGCCATATAGGTAGCTAGAAATAAGGACTTTTCCAAGATGAAAAGTATACCCTATCACAAGTGATTTATAGGATTATATATACTTATTATGGGCTCCCAAAGACAATAATAAAGAAAAAAAAAGAGTCTAGTGAGTGAGATCAGGATGGGGACTACATACCCCTAGGGTTATTTTATGGAACTTCCAAGGGGAATCCAAGCCTATTTGGAGTAGGAAGATGCCTTTACCTCTTAGATAATCATACAATCTATTTCCTTTGTGGGCTTGGACAAGGAACAAACAATTGGGCAAAGCTTAGGGAAATTTACATCCTACTAGCATAATCAAAGAAAAGAAACATGAAGGAAATATAGATATTTAGAGACACAAGGTTGGTTGTAGAATGGATTGATGGAAGTTTAAACACACAAAAATTGTTCCGCTAAGATGTGGTCAACATGGTACATGAATTTAAGACTTCTTTCACTAAAATTTCCTTCACTCATATCTACAAATAAAACAACTCAAATGTTGATAATATTTATAAAGGGTAGTTGGAGCATAGATTGGAATGTTGATGATGACTAAATCTCAAGTAGATGAGGTGTCCTCTCTCTCCTACATGCATATTTTCATATAGATCTAATTTGGTCCTCTCCCATGCTTGATGTAGGATGTCTTGTCACTTTTTTTGGGAAGTGGTATGCATCCTTAGAGTGCTTTCTTTATTTTTTATTTGAATGTCATATGGGTAAATGCTTGGACTGTTAACAAAACCTTTTTGGATTTAGTGGACTAAGTTACTTGGTTGGACTTTGGGTATGTTAGCATGGAAATATTTTACTGAATGTATACATTTCTCTTTCAAATACAAAGAGATAAGTTGTTTTCTAAGAAAAAAAATGACAGCATGTGGTGGGATTTTAAGTTTTTTTTTTTTCCATATGTCTCAGTTCTCAGTTTCTCCTCCTTAAACAAAGGATAAATATGTGAAATTCTATGTCACAACAGATCTAAAGAGCTGAGGATACCTCACAAAGAAAGAATGAGCAGAAAA
>NWUY0300048232.1:23501-38586 GCA_004151065.3 Larix sibirica | reverse complement strand
CCCCCCCCCCCCGCACTTACCTCCCTTGGAGTGAGATATCATTCTTGATGAATTAGTATTATTGCATTATTCATGCCAATAAGATGACTATATAGTATGTTGAATGCTTTTAGAATTTATTTTGAAAATGCTTAACTAGCCTTAGATAATCTCTTAGTACTATGGTTACTATTAGTTTCATGCATTGGGCTAGTTGTGATTTATTTAGCTCAAGTCGAGATAAATTTTAATCTAGTTTCCAAAAACACAAAATAAATGGGTGGTTTGGATCTTGAATATGAAAGGGATTTGTTTTTTTGTTTGTTTTTTTATATGCTTAGTTTGTTGAATTCCAACACACGTTAACTCTAAAGAGATTTCAAGTTTCCTAGGCTTGCAATGTTGTGGTGATACTTTTTTTCATGTGGCCAAACCTTATTTAGTTGTTTTCCTAGTGTGACCTGGTACAACCAAGGATGGGTTTGACTTCAAATGTATTAGGGATTTACTTGAGATTTATCTTTGTTTCTAGAGTTATTCTTATTTTTTTCCTATTCGTAAATTCCTCTTATTTTGCTAACTTGTTTCCCAAGACATTTGGAAAAGAAGCCTTTGTATGTGTTTGAATTTGCCCCTATAATGGATTCATTTCTACAAATTTCCTATTGGATAGTTGAATTAGTGGCTATTTCACCTTTAAAAGAGGTATTTGCATATCCGAACTCTCTCTACTTCTAGATTTGGCCTTAAGAGAATATGAAGCCTCAAGTAGAAAATGCAACCTTGTGCGAGACATTCATACCAAAGAGCCTATGGCTTGGGTGGAGATGGAATGGTATTTATCTTTCGTCTAAATTTTAGCATTTGTTTGTAATCCATTTTGTTGGTCTCTTTTGAGTTCCGAACAAACAATAGATAGTTTATTGAACCCCCTATATTGATTTAGTACCCAAAATCTATTTAATTTTGGGCATAGTTATTTAGTACTTAGATTATTCAATGAAGGTAAAAGAGTTTCAAGATTTGGTATAGGCTCAAATTATGTTTGTCTTTTCCATTATCCATTTCTGGATACAATATATAATGGAAACATGGTACACATATTTGAGTATTTTTTTGTTATTATTCTTATTATTTTCTTGTGGAAACCAAGTGAAATCCATAATGTTCTTTGTGTAAATGTCTAGAGTCGCCATGTTAAGCAGGGTTTTAAGTTATGCTTAATTCTAAAAATTCCTTAAAGTTCTCATAGATTGCATTGGGAAAATTGTGTGAAATGAATTCCAACAAGCATATTTTTTTGTAGGTGTAGATTTTAGGTACCCATTCCCTTTTAAGTGTTATATGCAAGATATGTGATGAATATATCTATTCCATCTTGAGTGTCCAATTGTGTCAAATTTTTGCAATGTGTTTGGTGAAATCGTGACCCTACTCTTACTACGAATCTCTACTGGTGTAAGAAATGTGGTAGTGGGCATGTGTATAATTATTAATTCTTCCCATTAGGTGGTTGTAAATGTTAATATCACCTTGGGTATGATCATTGCATTGTTAAAACCCCAACAAGTGTCACTTGTAATGCCAATATTCTTATCCAAATGATTGAGAATGGAACTCTATCAATGAAGGTGTGTCAACCATCATAAGGATGGATACTTCAGTGGTTTATACATGCTATTTTTAATTTTTAAATTATGTTTTTTGTTGCTAGAAAATTTTATATTATTTTGGGTTGATGGTTGAATTTGTCGACTTAGCTAAGTCATTGCTATGTGTATGTATAAAATTTGATCCATTGCATGATTCACTTCTTGTTGTAATTAAGGGATGTGAATGCAAATATAACCTAGTAACAAGTTGTGTAGGTTAGTTAACAATTTTGCAATATAAATATTTTGATGAAGAACAATGCCAAATAGTTGATGATGCAATTACATACCTTATGAATCGTTGCTAGTTAAACGTCAAGGCCATGGATGGGTATGTTGAATGTTTTTATTTTACAATCGGGCATTTTATATCAATGGGAAACCATATCCCTAGTGGCATATCTTTGTGAGCGTAGAAAGTAATTGTCTAACCATGAATGTATGATTACAAGGCCCAATTGTATGAGTTACTATTATATATGTGATTATAGTTTGTACCATAAAGATTTTGATTAACTATTGAAGTGTTTGTCGGTAACCCAATTAAATATATTTTTTTCATACTATTCTTGGTTTCCATAATAAGTATTCTTGACACAAGTCTTGATGCTAAGTATTTCCATAGTTCACTATTGGTTGATATCTTATGACAATCGAGGAAATTTGGATGGTTAACAACTTGAAACGGATTTCATTTTTATCAGGGTATCGAAGTGTGTTAACTTGAAATTCAAAATTTATATATATTGGATCATCACACTTGACATCTCAAATGTCACTTGATGGACCAAGTAAAGGTCCAATGGGACTTGTGCATTCTTAGCTCTACTACTTGGGAAGATGTTTCTACTATGCGTCTAGAGTTTCCTTTTTTGTTTAATTAAACGTTGGGACAAGTTTATCCCAAGACGAGTATGTAGTGGCCCATCATGGCTCATATAGTTTTGTGACACTCGAGGATGATGGTATTTATGGATTTTGTATGTCGGACTTAAATGTTATGGACCCGGTTGGGTCACTTAACTGGTGAACATTGATATATATGCATATATTATATACATGATTGCATCCTTACTTATGGGTGATTATATCATTGATTATGTGTACCGACAGTATGTTTCTTTTTATGCATCTAGTTAATGTCATGGATTATGATATATGATTGTGACATATGGATGATCATTGTTGTGCAAAACAAATAGTATTATGGTATTGTTGATGATACATGATTTATATGATTATGTATATTTAATCTTGTTATGAGCAGGATTTGGTAGGGATCTTAGTTACTTGTTGGAAAGGATTCTCATTAGAGATCACTATGAAAGTTATTTCATTAGAGAAAAATGATTGGGGAGGTCATGTACACATTTGAGTAAAATGTGATTAAATTAATTCATAGTGAAATTTAATTGATGCTCTTAATCTATGAGGATATGATATGTGCAGGTCTAGAGAAACAAGAACTTGCTAATAAGGTTGTTAGATGGGAATGACCTCATAACTAGTACCTTGAAAGAAACGTTGAGTTTCAAGGCATAATAGATAAGAATACATGGAGATTAGGGCACAAAATGTTGAATCCATTGAAGATCAAGACGTGGAGTTGTGGATCTATGAAAATATTAGGGAGCAAAGTCCTAAATCTTTGAAATATCAAGGCATCGAGCCTTGGATCTATGGAATAAATCAGAGCGTGGAGTCCTAAATCTACTAGGACGTGGATTTCTATGTACAAGGCAAGGGCATGGAGTCCGAATAAGTCTCGAGAGGTGTACATTAGGGGTGAAGAATCCATATTCTCTAGTAGAAAAACTCTACTCAATGACACAAATCAACCAGGTTAGTCCACCTAAGTTAAACCTTGAATTAATTTAGCTCCAAAATTTACCCACTTTTGAGGGGATTTTAACTTTAATATTTTAATGAAAAATGAAAAATATTTAAATTATGAATAATGAATAATATGAAATTACCTAAAATTGACACATGGGGTGGTGAATATTAGGATAATTAGTTTAAAATTAAATTAAAAAAGGTGGGATTACCAGCTCAAGGGAGAGTGGTGAATAATCTAAAATATTTCAACTTTTAAAAAGTAATAATTTGCATGAGAAGGTGAAGTGTTACCCCACTCAAATCCTATATATGTAAAAGGACCCCCATGGTATGGCTCTAGTTTTATAAACTAGATATCTAGGTTAGCTTAGTTGGTAGATTTAAATTGAGTGGTATTGAAAGGAGGAAAAAAGTATATTCCTAAGATTTCATGTGATCTCTCTATTGCTACATTTGGGTACATTTCATTTCAGTTAACATTTTAGGTAACCAGACAGTTGAATGGCATCTATGGAAGTAAAAAAATAAGTAAACAAGTACCCATACGACATAAAATAAGTAAACAAGTATTCGATGAGGGCATGGAAGAAGGTTTATAAAAAATGGTATTTCATGTTTTTAATTTTTGTTTATGAAGGGAATCACGTCCATCGTATGTATTATCATTATTGATGGTATTTGAAAATATTAGATAGATAATTGTGAAATTATGGACGGTATTGTTTTATTATGGTTGTAATGGCTACTTTGCATACCATGTGTTTGACCAATTGTGCAAACAACCCTTATAGATTTTAATTTTGATGGGTTTAGAAAATCAAGTCTTGAAACCACTCTATTGCATTTCACAGTAAATTTAGGGGCTTTCCATTCCTGAAGAACTTGGAACCCCTTATTTGAGTTCAAAAAAATTGTTTTTAGAATCGAATTCTATGGTCTGGACAATGTTCCAAATTTTGCATCCACCTTATGGGGATTTCCCTAGGGTCTAACTATGGGATTTTACAAATCATTACCAAACCCCTTACTAAATTATGGTATTATATAGGATTGTAGCTTTCCTGCATGCAAAGTTTTATTAAATGCATCAATGGTTGTAGCTTTCATGCATGCAAAGTGTTTAATTAAATGTCTCAATGGTTGTAGCTTTCATGCATGCTAAGTGTTTGACCAAATGTTTCAATGGTTGTGGATTTCATGTGTGTAAAGTGTTTGATTAAAAGCCTTGATGATTGAAGCTTCCATGTTTTCCCCTTTTCTTTTGATTTAGAAAATTGGGTATTTATCTAGGAATGATTATAAACAATAGTATTATATAATTGTAAAAATTGTTGTCATGCTTAAGACTCATATGCTTCATTGCATACAATATAAAAATATTTAAGATGTACTTCATTTCGAGCATAAAGGGAATCATTCCTTATGTTTGTCCATTATATTTTATGTTGATTTCTTCTTGTGGAATTGATAGAATGTGCAAGTCTTTTGTCAAACTATACTTCATGGTATTATATTCATCTCAATACCTCTATAATTATAATTGCATATGATAGATGAGTTTAATCATAGTTAAAATTTTATATTTTGAGTCTTAATGTCCAGTGGGACATTTGCTTCTTATGTTTTATGATGTTAGTAAGGAGGGACCTTACAAAAGTATAGCTTATGTTGTTATAGAAACTATGTTCAGTGCTTATGATATCATTTCATTTTGTCAATACTTTCAAGAACTAAAGATTCATCAAAATATTTGGGTTGAAAATAAATATAAAACCTAGTGCTCTTTATGTGTTGGCAAAGGAACAATGTGCACAATTTGTAAAGTTGATGTTTCAAACTTGCTTTCCCACTAGATATGTAAGTAGTAATATTAGAAGCCAACCTAACATTAATAACTTGAGAGACCTAAAGACCCATGATTATCATGTCCTAATCGAGGATATTTTACATGTGTCCATTATACCAAGTATGACAAACGAGCTAGAAGGACAATTATACCGTTGGGCATCATATTAAAAAGAGTGATTTTACAAGTATTTGATCCTTTAAACTTCCATAATTTGAGGAAAGAGGTTCTTGAACTCCTTCGTTTATTGGAACAAGAATTTCCACCAACAATCTTAAATATTATATGCATCCCTCGATAGATCTAGAATATGAACTGGAGCAACATGACCCAATAAGAATGAGAGATATATCATGTAGAATGATATATGAAGGTTTCGAAAGAAAATGCTCGTACGAGGGCAAAACCGAGAGATATTCAATGCAAGAGGCCATGGGATTTTACACAATATATGAAGGATTTTAAAAATGTCAATTGGAATGTACAGGTATGAAGATGATGAACATCAAAGAGTTGTAGTTGAAGTATTAGAAGGCAATGGGTGTTGCTTCAAATTATCGCACGAAGAAAGAACTGCGATACATGCCTATGTTCTTCAAAACACATCTTCGTTTGATAAATGGTGCAGGTGAAAATATTTCTTATAATTAATTTATTCAACTACATTTACACATTTATTATTTTATTCTTGTTATTTCATATGTTTATATTCTCTGTAAAAAAATACAAAGAATTCAAAAGCACAGACATGATTTCATTGTAGGTAATTATTTTCCAAAAATTGGTAAATGGACATTGATAAAATCAATGATGCAAAAGAAGGTTAAGATATAACAATGGAGGAAATTGAGCTTTCACAATCTCTACTTTTATGGTCTGGTCATTTCAATGGACTATGGACCTATGGTAATCATTTATGAATTAAGGGAAAAATGAAAGGAAAATTGTAATTGTATCATTAGTGTTGAATTTCATCATAAATCAAGTAGAAATTATATGTTGGATTCGTCCAAGAAATTATTCGAGTTAAATATGGTGAAAATAGTCCTATATTATTAAAATGTAGATGGATTAAACCAGCTGCAATGCAATTTGATGTGTGGATTTGCAAGTGCAAATACACATCAATTCAATTCATAGATTTATGAGCCATATGTATCCCCCCTTTAAATTAACCAACCATTTCTAACTGATGATGTAACAAGGTATAATCCATCTCACCTAGTGGGAGTTGAAGCTTAAACTTCAATATTAAGGTTTTGGCTGTGACTGGGGCAAGTAAAATGTAAGGTGAGGAAGAGATGTAAGAGGCCAAAAATAATATATATAATTCACATAATTGATTGGCAATTGACGGTTAAGCTTTGTCAAGTCTTCTGGTTGATACTAGCAAAAGGTAATTATTGCAAAATGTACTAGAAGCCAAGAAAAAAAGTAAATAAATGTTTATATATAAATGTTGAGCTTTGGTAAATGACTTGATTGACAGAAGCAACTGTATGGACCAAAAAGATGTGCAAAAAACAAATTGATTATTGTGAATAAGTATGTGCATGTGTAAATATATTAAGGGAATTTCAGGATCTAAAATAGACCTCCTAAGAAATATGTGCATGTGTAAATATATTAAGGGAATTTTATGATCTAAAATAGACCTCCTAAGAAATATATATATATACTCATTTAACAACTCGCATCTTACACTACCATTTATGTAACTATGCTTAAGTTGAATTGAAAAGATGTTTATAAATAAAAAAATCTAAAAACCTTTGTATAAATATAAATATTTTTTAATATAATATGACTATTGTACTTACAAATAAATACTTTTGAATATAATATAATAAAAGTACTTTATGAATGTTCCAATCTATTCATTATTCAAAATATAATATATCCATTCAATATTCAAAATATAATGTAATAAATATATCACTTACTCATAATTCAAAATATGTAAGTGAATGCATTCATAAAGTATGCAACAAATTAAAGCATTTTTAACTTAAACATTGTCAAAAACCATTAGGAGGATTTCATCCTCTAAAATGTGGCGAGTTTGATAGTACATTTCTTAACTCTCATTTTTTTAATGTCCATTTTTCAACTCTTAAAATTTTATTGTAAAGTTCAATTTCTACAAAGATCACTTCACAAAAAGCTCAGGTGAATGATGAGGCTATGAAAAGAAACAAAGTACTAAAATTGAATTTGATATTCTAAATTGGTTGTGTTATTTGACCAACATATATCCATCTTAAATCTAGATCTACCAAGTACCAAGNNGGAATTTAGTGCGTTAGAAACATAACCTTAAATCCTTGAAAACTCCACCATATCCAGTATATCTTTCCCCATAATATCAAAGAAATGGAAAAACAGTTCAACAGTCCAGCCATCAGGGCCTGGAATTTTCTCTTTTGCAAATAGTTTCAGTACCTTTTCAATTCCTCTAAGGTAACCTGTCTCCCCATATTTTCCCCTTCTTCCTCATTAAAAAATTTTGGAAATAGTTTGACAATACGCAACTGTGCTTCCAATGAGATCTGTTTGGTATCCCTAGAAACCTCACTAAAATGCTTTATTTCCAAATTATGAAGCTCAGATTTTCCTTTAATTAGAACATCATTCTCATCAGTAAGTTCCCATATGGAATTAGTATTTCTTCTGTTTGATGCATAGGAGTGAAAAAAAGAGTATTGTTATCTCCTAACCTAATCCACAAAGCCCTACTTTTTAAGCGCTAATCCATCTCCTCTTGCTTTAAGATATGATCCTTTTTCTCTTCTAATACATTAATTAACAAATTTTTATCCTCTTCAGTTATGGAATAGTCAAGATTTTGATCATATAAGACTCTAATCTGTTCTTCAAGATTCCTTAATTCCTCCTTATCCTTCAGCTTTTTTGTGTTGATCCATTGGTTGACCTTACCCTTCAGATATTTTAACTTCTAAACAAGTCGGTCCATTGGATTTAATTCATCATCACTAACAAAATTATGCCAGGTTTCCTTAATAAATAAACATATGTCCTTGTTTAATAGCTAATAGCTATTGAATTTAAATGGATACTTTAAGTTTGGAATTGCCCCATCAATTTGGAGGAATATGGGTCAATGGTTCGAGATTTTAGTCCTATCCACCCAAGACCTATATCTCTGAAAAGAATGAAGTAAGGAAGATTTCAAAATGAACATATTGAGCCTTTTTTGGTTTCCCTCACAACCACATTTTCCGTTTGTCCAAGTTGGTTCAATAACAGTTGGGAAAATGTCAACCAAATCAAACCTCCCAAGCATTTTTGTGAAATACTTAGCCATCGAATCCAATCTAGCAGAAACACCCCAAATTTCAGTAGGAGAGGTTGTAAAATTTAAATTGCCCGCAATAATAAGATTATGAATATCAAGTAAACCCGACAATGAAAGAGAGTTCCAGAATCTCTCTCTATTTTTATAAGGACCATAAATGTTTAAAATAGTAATATTCACACCCAGGTTACAAATACTCCCTTCTATTAAGAGACCCCATTCCATTTTGAAAGAGGTTAACTGCAAAACTTTTGGATTCCAACAAGATAATAGTCCACCCGACAACCCTGAAGCACTAATTGTAGACACTTTCCATCCTGAAAGCATATTTTCTATGGAATTTATAGCAGTAGTATCCTCGCTCATGATTTCCTATAGGATAATAATTCCAGGGCCGGTATCCTTAAAAAGTTGGGACAAGGCCCTAACCCTCGCAACCTTCCCCAAACCACGTATATTCATTGACAATATTGACATTATTTCACCATATCTAGGGGCGTCTGAGCTCTAAGTGCCCTAGGAGTTATCAGTTCTTCATAGTATTTTATGTCTGAATCTGCCTCTTTCAACCGGGTAGACAATGGTATATATTCCAAAATATCTGAGCCTGTTGAAGTGTTTCTGGATTTTTTCTTCTTTTATTCCCGATCGTGACGTTTTGGTACCTAATGGACTGTAACCCCAATACATTAGGGTTTGCTTCAAGGTTTTTTTTTAGTAAATGGGTAATGGGGATTTTAATTTTTGGATTTTAGAATTCTCATACTCATAGTCCATTAAAATATTTCTATTAGGTGAAGGTTGTTGAAACTCCCGAGAATTATCAGGATCAATGGGTTTATGGATAGGGTTCCCAACATCCTGTGAATTGAGGAGAGTATCCCAGGGATAAATTAGGGGATTGGAGGTCGAAGGATCGACATTAATGGGACTAGGGTTTTGGAGCATCAAATTTGAAGGCAAATTATCCCTGAGTCTAAAATTTGGATTCAAAGTAGGGTCAGATTTAAAATTTTGCTTATAAGGATCACAACAATTTTTTTCTTAAACTCCCCAATAGTACCCTTAACATCAATATTTTTAGGAACCCACCCAAAAGAACCCAAAACATAATTACCAGAAGAGAGTCTGCGATCTAATTCTTTTTCGGCTGAGAGATAGGAATCCAATTCACCTTTTGTTACATATTCATATGGGGTAGGGGAGTCATAAATTTTCTTACTCACAGTAATTTGGTCTTTGACAGATAGAGAATTTGGAGATGCTGAATTATTATCAGGCTCATCGATCTGATGGGTTTATTCGTCACTGACATCTGATGAAAAATAATTCCTTAATAGGAGGAAAGGGCATCTAGCTTTTTTATGTATAGTCTGACAACAACCGTAACATCGGAATGGGATTGTGAAGCAATCAAGTTTATGGTGAAAACACCTTTCACCGGAACATACTTCAATCTTTGCCAGAAGTCCTCGAGCCATTTCAAATTCGACCATCGCTCGGGCCACTTTTTTGTCCATGCCGAATAATGAGTTTTTATCAAATCGAATAAATCTACCGACGGTGTTTTCCATACCCATAATAACATTTTGTGTCCACAATTCCATGGGAAAGCCTAGCATTAACATCCATAAATGTCTCTTTTACTGCTTCTCCTTCTCAGGATTGGATGCAGAATGCCAACACTTCAAGATTATCGACCCCTCTCGATACGTCCAAACCCCCTTCAAAATCAACTCAGAATGAACTCCTTCATAAAAGATAAATATTATACACCCATTAATCAGAAGATAAGCAAAGACTTAAATTCATAGATTATAAATGCTTTCATCTAATAATTCTAGGGATTATAAATCCATATACTTTATATGACTTATATTATTAAATTGAAAGTGATTTTAATTAACTATTAAAAATTTAAAATTTGAAGAAAACATAAATATAAATGAATATGAATAAAACAAGAAAGAGTATTTAAATTCTTTTATGGTTTTTGAGTTGCAAATGCTTTCAACTAATTATTCTAAATTTAAAAGGGATTGTAAATTATTCAACTTTATAATCTTAATTGAAATAGTAAACATAACTATTATCATTATCATCAAAACAATATACAAATTACCTTTTTAATAAAGTCTATACTTTTAAATTAAAATTACTTTTAATTATAATCTAAAATTGAAAGGGATTTTAAACTCCTCAAGTATTCTGTTATAAAATGAGTCAATATTTGTTTCTTCAACCAGCATAGATCCAAATCCTAGGCTCTATCAAGCACCGAGAGGGATCAAATCTCTTGAGGTCTATGTTGATTTTAATTTTTAATAGCTTTTGTAAAATCTAATATTAAAATGGATAATAGGGCCAAGAAGTTATTTGTTTGTGATGTGGGTCGACGCGTAATTTGCCTTTTTTTTGTTTTTTTTGTTTTTTTTAACATTACATACTGTTGCATTACATCTCCCCATTCTGGGTTGTAGAGCACAAGAGTACTTGTACAATGATATGTTCACCATCACCGTGATTTATATTGCATTTTTTCCTTTATACCCTTGCTTTGTAGTTTAGCCAAGAAAGCTTCAATGTCAATTAATTATGAGCCTTAAAACGATTGGTATTTACTTTTATGTCAATTCAAAATGTTGAATGTTTTTTGTTTGTAAATATTACTTTTAGCAATGACATCTTTTTTAAGATCTACAACATTGATTATGTTAAAGAATTAGTAATTGATTTTAATAGTATAAAACAATAGTGCACAATTTTAATGGCTAATTGTCACAATCATTAAATTCATAACATGGAATTTAGTATTAAGAAAAAGCAATGCGAGCCAAAGAAGATAAAACAGCTCATATTTGAAACTGAAGATAAAACAACTCATTTGAAACTTTCTCGTCCACTTAAAACAAACAACACTGAACTGATCAAATCAAAATTTCATCTGCTTTCAGCAAGTTGAATAATTAGATTACGACTTACTGAAAACCACACCTAAAACTAAAATTTCAACAAGTTCACAAAGCAATATGTCAGAAGTTACTTAAAAAGCTTATAACAAACAACAATGATTGCAACACACTTAACCATGCTATCTCCTCATAAACAAAGTGCATTAACTGCACTATAATGCACATACTTTTGAAGGACTTTAATCACAAGGAAACTAAAAAGAGGAAATGTATTTCTCTAGTTCTCAAGATGAAACTCAAATGCAATGACAATTTAAAAACAGAAACTCTTCAACATGCAAATTTGAAAAATGGCAGCTCTTGAAAATAATTACGAGCATGACTAGTCATAAGAAGAATAAAGGAATAGCTACTAAAATTAGTTTCTAATCATGACAGATTGGGATAAGTAGTAGAAAGTGGATTAAGAGATGAAAGTGACAAACATTCTTAGATTTGATGGAAAAGAATCAAGATGGTATGAAAAGTAATAATTATTCATTGCTTGGTACTAGTGTTATCAGAACCGGACTGGTTACCAAATCAGTTGACCTTAAAAAACCAGAATCAGATTAGAACCAATAAAAAACCAAACACAAAAGCCAGTCAACCAAAAACTATATAAAATTTTCAAATTTTGATGTAAAAAATTATATATTCATGAACATACATGCTAAACCAAACCATTAGACACAAATATGCAAAGGTGAGGGTTTTAGATAGGGGGAGGTTTAGAATTAGGGTTAGGGTTTTAGATTTTGGTTTTCTCCAGTTCTTTTTTTTATGACTTAGTGAGCCCATACAACATTGTACAGAACCAGCCAGTACAATCATAGAACCGATTGGTCATTTCAGATTTAAATGGCCAGTTCCGCTCAGAAACCCCCTGAAATCGGTCCAACTGGTCAATTCAACCGGTTCTGGTCCAGTTCTGATAACATTGCTTGGCACCACATTCAAGGATACTAGTGTCCAAGATTTGATGGCCGGTCTTCTTATAGTAAGCACCTTATATTTACCATTCAACTATAGGCCAATGGACCATTTCATAAACAAAAGATACATGAAACTAGCTATAAAAATTGGAAGAAATAGATTATACAAAAATAATCTTTTCTACCAATGTTCATACATTATAATTTCTCAGAATGAAACCAACGAATTATTTATATTCTGATGTGAAATCAGTGTCTCAGATCGTATTGAAAACAATGATATTGGAGGTCTTAATGCCACTGCTCAATATATGCAATGTGCATACAATTAGGACTCCCTGTCAACTAACTACTTCACCTCAATTGTCCATCCCATGTTATCGTCAGTCAAACCCATCTGAATGCTTGTAAGAGCTGAATACAATTCCTGTGAAACTTCTCCTGGAGCTCCATTGCTATAAGTCACTCTGTAGGGATACAAAAATAAAACGCTTTGATACACTGCATTTACTAAAACACCAATCCCAGAACTAGGGGATTGGGCATGAGTATCTAAATAAATAGCATAATCAGTCCTTAAATTCCTCAGTCAAAAGCAAAACAAAAGGATTTTGGTCCACCATATAATAATAAATGCTTCAAGTTCTTCTTGAAATTATAAAAGTTTACCTAAATGTATTCCAAAACGACTTTCAGGAGCACTACCTTTATTGATGTTTTCCTAAATGGTTAATTTTATTTAAACGTTCCCAAGTTTAACGAGCCTTTCTATGGTTAAAAATATGAATGTGTTTTGGCCCTTGGCATTAAAATTTAATACTATGCAATTTTCCATAAGCATGCTTTACAGAATACTAGGGAGCAAAGCAACATTTCATGGAACCCATGCAACTAAGCTTTGTAAATAAGAATGCACAAACCATGAAACAGCAAATTAAGCTGGCCAAAACAGTTCAACAAATAAAGACACCTGGAGAAATAGGGTGTACACTGCTATATGAATTCATCTGAATTATAAATAAATAAAAACTTGAAATCGTGAATGGGCACTGCCGCTAATTGCATATCATTTGGTTACAGGGATATTCAAATGGGAGCTCTAATGTAACAGATCTTCAAATGAAAATATTTTGGGGAAAAAAATAATACAATGCTTCTGATTATCACTGTGTAAAATGTACCTTTCCCCTTTCTGGGGCGTATGACAATGTAATGTAGCCAGAATACAACACAAGATCCTTTCAGATGAGAAGCTGCAGGTGGGGAGTATTACCCCCCATCTTGCATGGCTGTCCACTTGTAATTTTTATCACAATTTTCAGTAGGGATGACATGTCTGTTGATGATGGTTGGGATGGAATATTAACGATTTTCATGGTGGTGTTGAGCTCTTGGCATTGGCTCACATTGTGCAGCTGGTTTTCATGGTTATCCTAGGGCAAATTCAGCAAAACAGGACCCTGTTTTCAAACCCTTGGTTCTCCAACACCCTAGTTAAGATGAGGGCACATGATATATGGTTGGAAAGCTCTATCTCAGCTCTTTCCAATGATAGAGAACACTCAGCCTCATTCATAAGGGCATTAAAACAATAGAGTCATCTTTCAGGCTGCTGGTTTATGGGCTGTTTTTCAGCAATTTGGTACCCTGCCTTCAGGAGGGGTGGATCTCACTCATCCTATCCCTGTTTTGGAAATACCATATATGGTTGGACGGCTCTTTCCAAGACCTTTTTGAAGGTGTAAAGCACTCAGCGAGGTTCATAGGGGTTTGAGAGCACTGGGGCTAATTCCGTCATTTTCAAGCCATTTTTTCACCATTTTGGAGCTATGTCCAGAACTTGGTTTATTTCCCTACTATTGCAACAGAGAATATGGGAAAATACATAAAATTTGATCATGGAGTCTAATTTTTATGCTATGTAATATGGTGTAACCAAGGAAGGTACCCCACGAATGGCACAAATGATATAGATTAGATCGTGCTACTTCCATTGCTTAATCCTAGCCATTCGTGGGAATGAACTTGATTAGGCGGTACCACGGAGGGGTCCCTCGCAAATGGCCTAAATTAGATCAGGCTACTTCCATCGCTTAATCCTAGCCATTTGCAGGAATAAACTTGATCGGGCCCGACGTCAGCATATCCCCCCCACGAACGGTTGAGATTAAATCTAAAAGATGGGCCTCTTAAGATCAACCGTTCACACACAGGCCCAATGCCGCATATCACACATGTGAAAAATATCCCATGATTCCTCAAAGATCCACCGCCACCTCAACAGAATCTCAACGACAGCTCACCCAAACGATGTAGCATATGGACTAGACCCAACCCAATCAACCTTCCAGTAGCCAATTAGAGGCCACCACATGTCCCTCCAATTCAGACAAGAGGACACCGACAACGTTCTTTTTACATTTCACTCAAAGAAACTGCCAAACGAAAGCCAACCTGCCACAATTCCATCCATCCTATACCAAGGGCCAAACATTTCCAGTCGGTGGAGGAGGGGGTTTTCTCATTATAAAGGAGAAGGGTGGTTTCCCCTTCCAATGACCATGGGA
>NWUY0300048225.1:13653-23766 GCA_004151065.3 Larix sibirica | reverse complement strand
TATGCACCATTAGTAGGTATTAATTACTATGTATGGGTATTGGTACCTTGATCATGATTGAGAGAGGAAAATTAAGCCTTATGCATCAAACGCATCATATAAGGGTCAAGGGCTGTGAATGAGCTCTTGAACCATCACACATTTTCTCTCTATGGGAACTTTTACCATTGAGAGGAGATATAAACTCCCTTAGGACATTTTTAGGAATGGGAATGGATCATGAGGTTGGGTGAGTAAACATGAGCCCTAGTCCTGAAAGGAGGCGTCTAGGCATCTAAGCTTGCGAACACCACACACGATTCCTTGAGGATACTCTTTGCCTTAGTGTGGGGATATTGTCACCATTAGAAGTTTTCAATTACTAGATATGGGTGTAAGTATTTTAACCATGGTTGCTGGAGGGAAATTAGGTATTAGGATTTTAAGGTGGCTTACAAGGCTCAAGCTCCATCAATGGTACCTCGACCCACCACACGTGACTTCTTGAGGGGACCTTTTTCCTTCAAGTGGGGATATGGGAACCATTAAGAAATTTCAAGAACTAGGTATGGGTGTTGGGGCCTTAGACATGGTTAGGAAGGATACCCAAGGTTTAGTCCCTAAATAATCACAAATGATCTTTCCAAGGTATGCTTGACCTCCAAGTGGGGATATTGTTGTGATGGGATATTTTCAACACTAAACATGGGTCGTGCAACCCTATATATGGTTAAGGAAATAAGTCCATGCCTTAGGCCCCAAAGGAATATTTTACACATCTAGGTTCAAGAACAATGACTTGAACCACTATAAATGACCTCTCGAGGGCATCCTTTCCTTTGAGTGGGGATATGGCTTAGGGTTCTAGACATGATCGTGAGAGTAAATGTGGGCCTTAGGTCCTAGAGAAAGATTATAGGCATAGATAAGGAGGACACTTCAAACAACCAAACATGGCCTCATGAGGGTAATAAAACTTTTCCTATGAGTGGAGGCTAGTGCCATCAAGTGGTTTTGAGTGGCGGATATGGGTATTATGATCATAGAAATGATCAAGGGATTAAGCTCATGTCGTATGACATAAATTAATATTTGAGGCACCTAGGGCCATAAATGACACCTTAAAACATCATAGCTTTACGACACCTTTACAAGGTTTTATTACATATGTATTTTTAGGCCTCAACATGGTCAAAATAGGAAACCAAAGCCTTAATCCTAAATAAATATTATAGGCATCTAGGGCCAAACATGATGCCTCAAACAACCACACATGAACTTCATAAGTTATACTTCACCTACACGTGGAGATATTGGTGCCATCATAATAGTTTAGAACTAGGTATGAAAATAATAGATAATTCCATATTAACTTAATTTTGAGGTATTATTCTAATCACTAATTTGTAATCTAATTTCCTATGACAGTAATTATTTTCATAAAAATGTGATCATCTCCTTCCCAAACCCATTCATAATATTTACGTCATAAGATCTTTTCTAAAAAAATATTCCACTTATTACGAGATGATGATATCCTACTCCAATCATGTCATTTTAGTGGATATAACATAAGCACCTTCTTATCTCATCGCATGTTTCCTTCCCTAAATCATGTGACAATCATATTCCATGTGTGTGTCTCTCTCTCTAAATCTCGTTAGTAAGCAAGAATCATATAGTTCCCTATTGTTAGGTTTTCACATTGAGTGCATTGTAATACCCCAAAATGTCGTGCCCCCGGAAAGTGAATAAGTCTTTTTATTTTTATTCGTTGGACAAATAAACATTATGCATGACATTTTATCATGTATTTGAACAGATGTTATGTTAAATTAAAGATTACCTTTTGCTTAAGTTCCTGGGAAAACCCAAAAGAAAGAGGGGTCAATTAGATTACTTAAAACAATAATATAAGTTAGTAAACATACATTAGAATCAAAAGAAAATATGCTTGAAAACCCTAACCAACTATAATAGGTGTTCTCATAAGAAAAGAAAATATACCAAATTATATGTTCCTCTCAATAAAAGGACTCGAAGAAAAATATATACTAGGGATTTGATTACAGAATATTAGCCATCCTAACTTCAAGAAAAGACAAGACGCCAAATTAGAGACAACAACATTATCAAGAAAGAAGATACAGTGAGGAAATGGCAGCCTAATGATATCTGTCAAAATAGAAGACCTGAAATCCAAGTTTAGTTCGGCTCATTAAATCTCTATGGCCATAGAGTGTGAGCATAGGAAGTGTTGGGTAGGAGGAATGCATTTGTTGTGTTTTTCAAGAGGATTGCCTGAAATATGACCAAGCAAAGACTAGTAAAAAGAGATTCTTGTACTATTAGTATTAGAGACATAGAGTCCCTTATTTTTGTTCCACGAGTATGTTAATAATGCAAGGTGTAGACTTGGATGGGTATGTCTATTGATTGTAAAGACATTGTTACTATGCAAGACTCAACAATTAAGACTTAATTACTAAGAGAAAAACTTGATATTTTAATTCCTAGAAAGACCAAGATCTGGCTGGGAGGTGACTGTGCTAGAATTGAAAGTGAAACAGAATTGAAAGTGCAGAATTATTGACTGTTTATGAATGGGTAGTATGAGATTTTGCGAAGGCATTTCAAATAAAGAAATATAAGTTGCAGTGAATGCAACCTTAAGCTCTTTTAAAATGTACTCTATGAAAGAATATTTTATTACTTCCCTCTTGATAATGAAAGCATATTTTATTACTTTTGTCTTGAGAATCTGTGAATTATAGGTGATAAACTGTTTAGGTATAAATCGGAGATTTATTATTATAAGCATCATAGAAATTATTTTATTTGAAAAAGAAAAGGGTGTTGTTTATAAATAAGTATAGTTACAGTTTCTCAGCAAAAAAGGGAAATTTGTTATGTATTCATAAACAAAGAACTTAGTAATAGGATTTCTAGAAATTATGTATTGCTTAATAGGGAGTTATTTTAACAAATTACATGAATTATATTGCGGTAAATGTATTTAGTAATAAACAAAATAAGGAAAATATAACATCATGCTTATTATTAGTTATCAATCATATAATAGGTTAAATATATTTAAAATAAAGGATGTTTATACAGACTGTGAACCACCATTTACTTATATCTAACAAAAAATATACATAGAACCTGTCAATTTTCCAACAAAGAATGGCATAGCATTATTCACTATTTACCAGTCTTATTTTTACAAAATATATGTACTAGGGTTTTCGATCAAAATACTGGAACAACTCTTAGACATAAAATTGTTATGAATATGAAGAACAGGGGAACCGAAACTTCCCATTCTAAAAACTAAGTAATTACAACTAAGAATGGAGAGAGATCATGTAAATTTTGATTAAAAGACAAAATTCAAAAAGTTTCAAAGACAAAATTCAACTATTGCTATGATGAGTCTTAAGACTAAAATTACAAACCAAGAAATATTATTAAGCGATTAGTCCTAAATACATTCTTAATTGTGCACATAGAGTTAGTATTTTTCCATAACTCTTTGTATCAAAAGGGTATATTAAGGCATTTGAAGAAATCTTGTAGATGAGCTCTAAAAGCAATGGGAAGCATGTAATGTGACAACCCTTTTTGTGAAAATTTAGACAAACAAGCATACTATAACCTTAGAAATTACAAACAGTTTATATATATATATACAGTGTAATCTCAGAAATTACAAACAACATATATATATACACACACAAAGAGTAGTCGGCAAGAACATTACAAACAGAGTTCACTACTTAGTACCTGGATATCTATCAAAGAAATCCACAAATATAAATAGGGTTAAACATAAAACCATATCATAGGATTTATCAGAAGAGCACTTTATTTGGCACCATTTAATATAAAAATATCTTAATATATTTCATGCAGAAGAACAATAATAGTCGATACAAGACGAAAACACCAGAGAGATAGATTTATGGGAAAACATTTCACAATCCAATCCAGTATTTATATTGAAATGTGTTTGTAATAATCCGTAATATCAACTCTTGTGAAAAGATACCTAAATGAAAGTCAATCAGGGTATACACCTGATGCAGTGTCTCAATGGAAGAGCGGATTCCAATAAGAGAACGGACCCCCATAGGATTTGAAACTGAATAAAAGAAAGGCAGTGTATTAACACTTGTGTGATTTAGAAACCCCCAACATAAACCAGTACTTTCGAGTATGGACAGCCAAGCACCGTGACAAAGGAATTTGTGCATACATGTATGGACACCCAAGTTTCAACCATGCAAGCATATCCATACCCCAAGGGGCATTAAACATGTTAAAAAAAAAACAAATTAACCCTATTAATACCAAATTTCAGTCAATTATAAAATAGCAGATGATGAAAGATGGAGGGTAGCATTTATGCTTACCTGTTAAATAAACTTAACAGCTTGAAATACTCCATAACTTGTCGTGGCGAAGATAAAACTTGTCAACACCTATAAGATACATCAATGATAAATTAAAGATATGTAGAGAGGAAAGTTAAGCACAGTATTAAGAACACATGAGTATAATAGAAACAAAGAAAATCACAACAGTGAAATAGTACCTGAAGAAATTTGCAGAGGTAAAACTTGGACTCGAACCCGTTGCCCAAAATTGAATATTACCATTAAATTCACTAGAGAAAAGGAATCCACTAGAGCTAGTAAAAACAACATTGTACAGGAGCTCGACAGCTAAATCGCTTAAGATTAAGAGTTAGGTATTAGTTGCAAGGCGATCTAAAGGGTTTGGTACTCCATTTTTGTACATGTAATGTGCCATACAACAGAGTCTGTTCAACAAGTGTAGTAAGGGAAGTCATTGATACAGGAAAACCGAACTTGAGATTGATAGATGTCATAAAATGGTAGATGAGTATAAAGTTAGTAAAATATTTCAACTAAGCTATAGTGTAGTTATAATGTATGTGAAATTATATTTATTTTATAATTTTATGTAATCCGTGCAATGATAAAAATTGTCAAATCTAGAGCTCTTACCCAATGAACTTTGAGAAAAAACATAAANGAATATGAAGAACAGGGGAACCGAAACTTCCCATTCTAAAAACTAAGTAATTACAACTAAGAAAAGAGAGAGGTTGGAGAGAGGTCGTGAAACTTTTGATTAAAAGACAAAATTCAACTGTTGCTATGATGAGTCTTAAGACTAAAATTACAAACCAAGAAATATTATTGAGTGATTAGTCCTAAATACATTATTAATTGTGCACATAGAGTTAGTATTATTCCAGAACTCTTCGTATCAAAAGGGCACATTAAGGCATAAGAAGAAATCTTGTAGATGAGTTCTAAAAGCAATGTGAAGCATGTAATGTACATCACGCAAGGGTTTGGACAACCCTTTTTGTGAAAATTTAGACAAACAAGCATACTATAAGCTCAGAAATTACAAACAGTTTATATATATATATATATACACACACACAGAGTGTAACCTCGGAAATTACAAGCAACATATATATATACACACACAAAGAGCGGTCAGCAAGAACATTGCAAACAGAGTTCACTACTTAGTACCTGGATATNNTGCATTCTTATTTTTTATTTTTTTATTTTTTTATGGGATGGATGGACACTTCTCCCCCACCCGGACTGTAGAAATACACCTTCTTGGCGCAATAATCACTTATCACCTGCAAGACCCTTTAAACCATATATTAAACTTCCACGGTTTCAAAAGGCTTGCAAGGTTTAAAGAGGTCACCACCCGTCCACCTCCTTACCCATTTTATTTTCTGGGCTAGACAATTGGGATTGATTAATTTTATAAAATGACAAAGTGTCTCCAGAGTTCAAAGAGAATAACAGAATCACCTGTCTACAGCTCCTACACTGACAACTACTAGTTCATCTTTATGATAAAGAACCATTGTTATGCTCTTTGAAGCCACTTGCAAGTTCAAAAACTAGATTCAGCTTCTATTGCATATAATTAGCAGACAATGGTAACTCCACATAGATAATCCAATTAACCACAATATTTCCAAAGTATCATACCTTGTTCCGTCGCATTCTTCTTCCATGATTTGCAACATGTGCATATTTGATTGTGGCGACAGCTCTGACATAAACATAGGCACATACATTGAATTAGGCACACAGAGAAATTGTAGCACACCATTGGCCATTAATAATTATAACCATAGCATGATTTCTAAAAGAGACATCCTAAATTTCATCCAAGAAAATAAAAGGATGCCTCAAGTGATGCAATTTGAGATCTAAAATTCTTACTTGAAGCGTTTTTCATTAGTTCGATTACATGAAGCCGAGTAAGAGAGCACATCCCAAAATGCTATGGAACTATCCCTTGATCCTGACACAAAAAGATCTGCAGAGAAACTGTATTTATTTAAACAACTTGGATAACTCTGAACGTTTGAAAATGAATGTGAGACTTGAGCTCATTCGAAGCTAGTCAAGTTTATGTCCACCCAGAAACAAAATGCTCTTTTGGACTCGAACCTTATACAAAACTCCAATAAGGAAAACACAAACATTTCATTCTCAAAGACCGCAACATTGAAAGACCTTCTGGGGTCCATCAGACATCATGGTGTTGAAAACAAGACAGGATGGGAATCAAACCCAGACCTTGCCCCAGGAAATGGGATGCTCTACCAGTGATCTACATTTCATTTTCATGATAAGCACCGTTAACAGGTTGATCTAAAGGTGTCGATTGCTACCTCCAACACATTGTATGATTGAAAATTTGACAAGCTATTTATCAAACCTAGGGCCTGCCTGAGCCAATGGGCTGCTCTACGACTAAGCTACATGTCATTTCCATGATGGCCACCATTAACAATTCAATCTAAAGGTGTGGATTGCTATCTCTAACATGAACCTCGCCAATAAATAAAACTAGACCATGCAAAATCCAAACTTGAACATCACTAAGCACAAGTTCTCAAAATACACAAACTTACAATCGTTCTCAAAATACACAAACTTACCAGATTGTAGAGGATGTGAGCATAGTGACTTTACACTGCCCGTATTGCCTATCATGACACCAAGACCTGCCCTTGCCTCCACATCCCATAGTCTTATCTGCAACAGTCACTAAATATCTATTAGCATAAAACTTCAATCTCAAATAATAGCCCTCCACTTAAACTGCATCTAAAGGAAATCCCGGGGTAAAATTCATATATACAATGCAAAAGGTTGTGTCTGCATGCTTGTTGTGCATTCAAGGCAGATGAGTGAAAACAAACTTGTGATTGATAGATGTCATAAAATCGCAGATGAGTATAAAGTCAGTAAAATATTTCAACTAAGCTATAGTGTAGTTATAATGTATGTGAAAATTATATTTATTTTATAATTTTATGTAATCCGTGCAATGATAAAAATTGTCAAATCTAGAGCTCTTACCCAATGAACTTTGAGAAAAAACATAAAAACCAAAATTCAAAAATAATATTATATGTAGTGACTTTGTAAAACATAATGTCTTGTGATGTTTGATTTTCAAATTAATTGCAAAAGGCGGAACATATAGTCTCCTGCCTACGGCAGGGACTAATAATATGTCGCTACTAATATTATATCATATTGGAACTCATGTGGAACCCAGTGGAACCCAGTGGAGGCATTAATGTATGAGATAACAAAGACAAAAAATCAATTTTCAAAAGCCTCCATACTATTCATCATTTGAAATTGGAAACGGAATGAGCTTTCCATACAACTAAAAGGTGTGCATACTTGCCAACGACCTTCACTCTAGGTAATTTTGTTAAGACAGTGCATCTAATTGCCTCCAAGTTATTCATCATTTGAAATTGGAAGGGACACTTTAGCTTTTCATTTTCATAATTGCTAACAACATTCACTCTAGGTAATTTTGTTAGGACAAAGCACCTATAACCTTTCAACTCTGTGATTTGTGTTGCTTGGTATGAGATGGTAGTATTTAGGAAACCAAGGTTCTCTTTTAGTCTTTGAATATGTCTTTGGTGCTAAGCTTTACATTAAAGAACTAAAGGCATTATGGAATATTTTGATCGCTCTTCGACAAAATGTCTCGTCGCGTGGTTCATTAAAGGAGGAATGCATGTTTTACATGCCAATGTGCAACATAACCTCTAATGAAGAAATAATATTTCCATATATCATTGGTCGATAGTACGCTTGCACCTTATATGATTAGGATCCACGGAGGGTTGGACTTCAACACCACTCAAATGATTTTCTCCCTTCCTCACTTACTAACCATTTACCTTTTTCTTAGATCGGATTTGTATTGCCGCTAGTTTTCTTTCATTTTCTTTATCCATGCCATGTGACTTTGCCGTTCTTTTTGGTGGAGGGTTTTTTCAGGGGCCCTCCTAGTTCATATCGTGGCTCATTCTTACTCCTCTACTATCCATGGATAACACTTTGGACAAGAGACCAATATAAATTAGGTCAAAATTCAATCCCAAAAATACCTTGAATCAAAACTTGCAAGAAGACTAAAACAAGACTGTAGGTTAATAGGACAATCATTGAAATTAGAGAAATGCACTAATTGTTTAAACACAAAGGAAGGCCCACTCCCTTAGATGGTTGTGAATGAAAAATCACCCCTACAAAGAGCCATATGTCTGACCTAGGCTATGGGAATGAGAATGTGAAAACCCTACTTCTTAAACATGACAAAACTGAAGTCTAGAAGATTGGGGAGCTCCTTTGTTCTCGTGAGGACAAATCCTACAAGAAAAGTTATGCAAATCTAATAGATAAAACCATACAGTGTTTCAAACCAAACATTGAAAAGAGAAAACTAAGTAACAATGGAAACACATGCATCCATAGGCTATAACCAAAGCATTGACTTTGATTTCAAGAGCTTGTCAATTCACTCTTGTGACAATTTTATTGTATTATTACCCCACTTAATAATATAAGTGTTGTCCATTAATTCATGCAGAGGGGAATTAGGCATATATTGATCATTCTCTCGAGGTTGTGACTTCTACTAATGATAATTACTAGGAGAAATGCATTTTCCCCTATTAAATTACATTATTCAAACTAGAAGCTTCGATATGCTTATAAGCTTGCACATATTAAGGGACAACTATCAATATAAGGAAAACACCACTTAACCAAGGTTTTAGTAGAGGTTTTAGCATTATAAGATTAGGAAAAATTATAAAAAAAATTATCTACTAAAACCTTCGTTATCAATGCTGGAGGTTTTAGTGGAAGTTCACTATAACTAAAACTTTTAGACAGTTGGAGGTTCTAATAGAGTTTTTTTTCCTTCAATTGGTTTTAACAACAAGGTGCACCAATGTGAACATATTTAATACGCATTAGTGTGTAATTTATATTTTGAAAGCATCAATGTGTATTATATTGATTGAACACTCGTGCATGTATATCCTTAAGCACCATGAATTCTTGGTAATGACAACGATAACAATAATGGTAATGGTATCGTAGAAGGGAAGGATACAACTATTTTAGTTAAGAGCATTGGTGCTCTTACAGTTATTAGCACTGGTGCATTTTCATATGTATATTGCGTCTATATGTAAATACATATGAAACATACTTGCAGTCAAATGAATAATGCACCGATATGTTTCACTGTTGATTTTTTTTGCGTTGTGAATATCTTGATGACAATGGTGATGGTAGTTAACATCCATTGAGCCCAACTATGGTCTATCGTACCTTAAGAGGATTACTTGGATTTCTATAAAATTTTATTTCCATGTTCAAAAAGCTTAGAAAGAAGTGTTCCTAAGTCACTATAGTTTTGACAAGTTATAAGGATAGGGAGGCTTGTATTGTAGCAAAGATTATGAAAATGCGATCTAATGTGGGTGTATGCAAGGCATTCTAAGAGAACAATGAATTTCACCCTCAATGCTCATAGTCTCACGGAGATGGCAAGTCCTTTCCACCCACCGTATTTTAGGAATTGTCCAGCATCTTGTTTCAATGTGAAGCTCATGAGAGTTCGTTCTAATCTTGGCTAGATTAATTTTCTTCTTTGAACTAGTTAATACCGAGAGATACTTCCGATCTTCCAAATTAGGGTTAATGACCTTTTTATGGTATCTTAATTTTC
>NWUY0300048217.1:16136-26624 GCA_004151065.3 Larix sibirica | reverse complement strand
TTGATTCCTCTCGGTGCTTGATAGATCCAGGTTTAAGATGGATCTATGCTGGTATCATCTCATCTCGTGATCTTTTTTATCTGAAATACAAAGTGTTATAACTTATAAGCCTAAGAGCTCTTAATGTTGGCATTATCCCTTGTGATTGGCATATTTCTCTTAGGTGCACTTGTGTATTTCTGTTTTCAGCAATTGTGCTTGGCTTTGGTACTCCCTCTCTAGCACCCTTGTGAGGAGATTTTTTCAGAATTTGGGTGAGATTTAGTTCCATCAATTCTTCTGCTGACTCTTATAAATATCAACACAAAACACTGGAACTTGCTTCCGGCCATTAGCACTGGAAATGAGCTTCCTGTGATATTTCCTACAACATAGGTTATGACTTGCGGGGATAAAATCAGTGCATACAAGTGAGCTTTATATAAATTCTGCACTTAAAACCAATTGAAAGTTTTCGAATTTTGTGTTTGCTGTCAATTTGACATCCATATTTCTCTTTTATCTGCAATTTGTCGTAGTGTTTTGAAATAACATAGTTTCATCTCATGATATTCAACAGGTTTTGGAAGCCCTTAAAGAATCAAGTTGTGTTAGGCCGGTTGTTTTTGCAATGTCAAATCCAACTAACAATGGTGCGTTTCTTTTCATGTTCATCCGCAATGTCTGATGAACAATGTTAGTTTTATTTAGTTTCTATGAAACAGATTTTGCAGGCTATTATGTTGTAGTCATTAAATGTGCAAATTTCTTACTTTTGGAATGGCAGCTGAATGCACTGCTGATCAAGCTTTCAGCACAGTGGGACACCATGTAGTTTTTGCAAGTGGAAGTCCATTTCCTGACGTGGATCTTGGTTTGTGCCTTATAATAGAACCATAAAATAATATCTCACTAAAAGAGATTTTTCTATCCTCCAAATTAAATTTCCTTTCATTTGAAGTCAATTTTTTTGGCTCATTTTAGGAACATTGATTGTTTATACTGTTGTCCTTCAGGAAATGGCCAAATTGGGCATTCCAACCAAGGCAATAATATGTACCTTTTCCCAGGGTTTGTTTCTTCCTTCACCTAGTGTCTGAAGAGAGTTTCAATAATGTTGCAAATATTGTTTAACGAAATATATCATCGAAACTTATCAGAAATATCAGGGAAAATATCAGAAATTGTTGGAAAATATCAGCAAGCATAAACGTGGAATTGAAAAACTCAAAAAATATAAGTAAGCATCGGCAACCTAAAAGATTTGGAAAAAATGGAAAATATCGGTAAAAATCAAATATATTTGCAATTATTTGCATTGCATGGATCTATATAGACATTTCAATTTCTTGTAAATTTTAACACATTTTTTCTCTAATGAATTAGGATTGGGCTTGGTACACTTGTATCTGGTGCCCGTCTCATTTCAGATGGCATGCTTCAAGTTGCAGCAGAATGGTAAACATCCATAGTATTTGAGCATTTAGCCAGAATGTAATCTACAATTATTAGTGTGCTTGTTTTAGCTTCTGAACACAGTTCTTATATTTTGTATGATCGACCATGCAAATCATCATGCCTTATTTTATTGAAAAAATCCGCATTATTGAGCAAAGTACACTGCTTCACATTGATTTTGTCAACTTCTTTTTTCTTAATAAACTTCTTATATTGATATTACAGCCTAGCTGAATGCATGACAGACGAAGAAGTGCAAAAGGGAATTATATATCCCTCAACATCCAGGTACTTCTATTTCTAATTGAATATCATTAGTTAAGTTTCGAGATGCAGTGAAACATTTTCTTATAAATTAGTCCATTGGTTGTGCTATTAATAACTCCATCGATGCAGGATTCGCGAGATTACCATGGAGGTAGCTACAGCTGTTGTGAGAGAAGCAGTGGCAGAGGGTCTTGCAGAGGGCTACCAAGATAAAGATGCCAGAGAGCTTCAGCGTATATCAAAGGTAGTGCATTCATTTCCAGGAATTGTACTACACAAAACTGTCCTTTTCGATTGCCTGTAAAGTATTGCGGCAAAAGCAACAGCTAAATGCATGGCATTTGTTTATCAAGTTTTGGAAGGACATTTTTGCACAAAAGCAATCTGCTCTCTTTCTCTTTCTTTGGGGGACTTTCTTGATTTTTCTCTTAGTTTGCTAGCATTTACGTGACTGTACTTCTTGTGACAGTCACCCGACTCACTACTCCATGCAATGCTACCAATTGCATTTTTAGAGTCTGGATTTATAAAGAGTCAGTGTTTATGTGGCTTTCTCCACAGACGATACCAAGTCAAAAACTTTGAGCGACGAAAATTGCAAGTCGATTCTAGTTAGTTCATGTTAGGAGTTTGATTCAAAAAATATGGTCATGCCTGCGTAAAAGATCAATTTATAATTGCAGTGGTAATTGCTGACTTTTGGCATGATTTGCAGGAAGAGACTTTGGAGCATGTTAAGAAGCATATGTGGGTTCCAAACTCTTCACCGTTGGTTTACCATAATCAATGATCAGTGGCAAAAGGCAGAAATAATCAGTGGCTTTGCAAATTAATTCCTAAGTTGTTACTATGAAATGAATATTGTTCGACATAATATATCTCATTATTCTTGGAGTAGCTGGTAGGGTTCGTGACATCCTATTTTGCATAAGAAGCAGAGTTGTGACATGAATTTCTCAAGTTGCAAGAATATTACACATTACTAGTATTTGATTCAGTTATGTTCGTTACTTGTGTTCTCTCCATATCATCATGAGTATTGTGATTTCTATACTAGGACGACAGTATGCTGGTTCACTTAATAAATGCATCTTTTTGCATAGTAAACAATTGTTTTTACTGTCTTCCAACTCTCTATGATACTTGGGAAAATGTTTTGAAGGACTATGGCACCTAGTCGTTGATTCTTTTTTGCAATGTTGGCACTGAAAAGAAGTTTGCATTCATATCAACTGGTGTTTCCATACACTGGAATTTATGTCTCAGTAGAAGACATGTTAAAGTGAGCTAAAAACGCCCGGACAAAATGGTCATTTTCTGAATTCTGACAAAGGCATGGAAATGCAGTTTTATTCCCATGAGCAGAGCAGTGGTGGGTTTTCAGAAGAAAAAAAAAAAGGAAAATGGAAAATAACTCAATAATTCTAAACTTGGCCAAGACAAAAGCAATGGGATTCGGCAAGTAGATTTCGTATTGGACAGCTATATTATATTATTATGTAGTGGGGGTAAGCAAGTGCTGAAATTAAAGATTCAAGGAGTCGCTAGAGAATTGGCCACCTTTGCTATGCTTGCTCAGGTAACATATAAAATTCGTATATCTCTAAGGGAAAGCTCTCCTATGTAGGTAAGCAAGTGATGGCATTAAAGATTCATGGACTCACTAGACAATTGGCCACTTTCGCTCTGCTTACTCAGGTAAGGTATGAAATTCTTATTTTTTAAAACAAGGCTTTCTCTCCGTTTCACAGTAAAGGAGATGATAGGCATCATTCTCTCCAAATGAGAAGTCTCTTCTTCTATTATGAAGGCCAAATCCACATCAAATGTGGCATATGGTATACACACCCATTCATCTTAAAGCCAAGAGGGGGAGCATACTCACAAACCTATCATTTTTAGGTATTTGGATGCTTTCATTTTTTTTCTTTTGTTCATCAATAACATTTATTCATTATTATCATAGGACTAGTAGATCTCCAACATGTCATTATTTTAAGAATTATTCATTATTATCATAGGACTAATAGATCTCCAACACGTCATTATTTTAGGAATTAAAATATGATAGATGTTTAGCAAAAAAAATCCCTTATTTTTCATTTTGAAACTCTCTTCTCAACAAGAATCTCTCAAGCAAAGCCTCTAGCAAAACCCCCAGCATATATACAGTGAAATTTACTTAAATTGTGTTTGGCCTATGCATCCCATAAGTGATGATTTCAATAGTTTATTTTTATAGGTATAACATGGGAATCGCTCGTAGCCATTACAGAGCTTGTCCTCAAGGTTCCCCTATTCCAAAGATCTTAGGGATGGGAGTTAAATGCCCCCAATCTAGCAGGAACATCATTGGAAACATTGGGAAGGTTTCCAAGGTTTCCAACCAGATCCCTATAGATTTTGTTTAGGAGAACCTTCAATTATATATATATACACCAAAGAAAAATAAACAAGAAGGTGGAAGGGTGTATACAATGGTATTTACATTCTCTTCCTTGAAGCATTAAGAAAAACAATCAAATCTGAGTAGGCACTACAGTCCAACAGTTTGGCATCCTTGATCAACAGAAACCCCTTTTGCCAACAATTGCATACATACCTCCTCTTTCCACATATGATAAAAGGCAAACAAAGAGTTAACGTCATTTTCAAAAACATATTTGCACCAAAGTTTCCATAGCACAAAAAGGGCAGAAGTCCTTCAGCAATGCCAAGTACCATTGAGAGAGGATTGGGCTATAGAGTTGGAGGCACCCAATGACATTGCACGCCAATACAATCACCCTTGAACAATACCTGCTTGCTCTGTCTAAACATGCTCCCAACAAGACCTAGCGAAAGGGAAATCCCATAATAGATGCTTTTTTGTTTTCCCCTTGGGGCAAGAAGGTAAAATCCCATCAAAGAGGCCACTCTTGTCTAGGCAAGCCTTGGTAGGAAGGCCTTTGTAATATCCCCATTTTTGGATTTCCTTGCTCGGAAAGAGGAGATGGCCTTCGTGGTTTGCATCAGCCTTCTCCGAGGAGATTCATTAATTATTAAAGCCACCAATTCATAAAGTGACTATTGAAAAAGTCATTTTATTAAAAGAAGTTCATGAGCATTTTAGATGGTTTTGGGCGATCCATGGTATTGCCCATGGTATGGAGCTTTAGCAAAAGAATAAAAGGAAAGGAGACGCTTTACCTAGACATCACGTATTCTGGATTTGATCCCATGTGGAGTAGCTTGGTGAACCAGGGTTTTCGTTAGGGTTTGGCAAAACCCTTCCATCACTCGTTTGGTTTCGATGGTGCAAGATCCACCCTACCTAAACCATAGGGGAACCCACTCAAGGTTTCCGATTGAGCTTCATTTGGAAATTTCATCCCAATTTGTGGTTCCCAGTCTTGTTTGGGAAAATCGCTAAAGGAATTGATCTATTCATTGGGGGAAGATTGAATACTTGTGGAGTCCGAAATTAGTTGTAGAAGCCTAGTTGTAGAAGCCATCTTCTTGAGGGCGAATTGATTTGCATTGGACATCATCTCTAGAGGACGAATTGGCTTGTGGAAAAGTCGAATTGGCATGTGGGAGGCCGACTCATTCTTGCGGGGCCACATTTACTTGTTGAGGTCATCTTCTTTAGGAGACTAAATCTGAATCTGGAAGTGACGATCTGCTAGAAGGAGCAGGGTCGATTGAGGGCGGAGTCCACTTGCTTGGGGGCATCATCATTGTGGAAAGGCCGACTATTGCAAAGGTGCCAAATTCCTTTGACAGGGCCGTGGAGTTGGAGGGGTTGAACCCTCTACTTTGTGGGTTCACGAAGGCGACTATAGAGGTTACCAAGGGGTCGCCCCCATTGCTGATCCGCAAACGTGAAAGGGGTCAGGAAGGGAGAAAGGCTGTGAGCTTCGAGGATGAGACCATGAAGGGGAAGCTACGAGTTAGGAGAGGAGATTGCAGACGTAGAAGGAACTATGGAGGCTTTGTGAAGGCTGTGGTCTCTTGAGGAGGCCGAAACAAATGGGAAGAGGACCGAATCTAAGGAGGTTTGATTGTTGGTGAGGGGACTGAGTCTATCTCAGGAGGAGCGATGTCAAACAAGGGGAACAAGTTCCAGTTATGGGGGTCGAACCCATTGGGAGAGAATCGCAGCAGCGTGAAGAGGAAGCAACAATTGATGATATTGGCATTATCCAAGGTTTTATTGTTGTGTATCTTGGTACAATATAGATGCTATAGCAGCCATTAGATTTTGTATTGCTATCATCTATTATCCATAATAAAATGTCAATCTTCTCTCTTCCATATTATGTGTGGGAGTAATTACAATGTGTTTGATGAAATGTTTCAATTAGAAATGCTTATAAAAAGTATTAAGTACTTGTGCAAACTGTTTGACGAAACCACACAACCAAAATGACAAATAATTTTGCCTATAATTGCATTGGGGATATTACAGCCTTGATCACCAGCCAAGCAAGTACACAGAGCATATAAGACAATCACGTCGACCACACACTATGCAATCTCTAAATCCATCGTCTCTCAACATTTGAAGATGACAATCATGCATCAAGAAGTGGACCAAGCTCCCGTTGTTGATGAAGGGATAATAAATTTTGAGAATCATACTAAACTAGGGGGCATCTAAATTTCCACAACCAATCATGCCAAAAGAGACCTAGCATATCAATGTTCATCTTTAACAAATCCTCTTGCGGAATAAGACCAACAATCTCCATATGTGGGTTGATCAGCAGACAAAGAGCATATTCATGAGGAAGGGATTGTTAATCCTTCCAAAAGAGAGTACCTACATCCCACAAATCTATCCAAAAATTGATCTTGCTCAATCGTCAAGCTCAAAAACGAAGGTAATCCGTCCCACAGGTGCCTTGCACCTTCCAACTCCAAATCGATCTTTGGGCCAAATCCCACCCTACTTGACCGCCTAAAATCTACCACCATACCAAACCAACAACCTTTCTCCACGTTTTCAAATACTTTTGAGAATGAAGGAGCCTACAATCTGGAAGTTATGAGGCACTGAAATGATATCACATAAACCAAATGACCCCCTGATTCTATCAACACGTTGTACTATCAGAAGCCTATGATACAAAAGGACCTACCAAGGAGAAGACCCCTCCAAATAACGTACCACCCACTTAGTTTCCAAAATATCTTCTAGCATCACCACATCAATCAACCCAAGGCCTCCCTCCTCCTTGGGCATAATACAAACATCCTAAGGAACCATAGGCAAACCCCAAGCCGCACCATAATTAGCCCATAAGTGCAAACGTAGGAGTTGCTACAACTCGTAAAACTAAGTCCTACCAGGAAACCAACAAGACACATAATAGATATGGGAAGCTTAAAAAATCCTTTCCTCTACAATCTACTTACTAGCAAATGATAAGTCCTTATGTTGCCAAAAGAGAAACTTCTGCTACAACCTCTCTAAACACCACTCCCACATAGCCACTAGAGATAAACCAATACCAAACACAATGTCAAGATATGTTAAAATAATCCCAAGATGAGCAAAAGACTTTGTGGAGGGAATCCAAGGATGGGGCTCATCAAGACCAACCAACCAGTAATCACTTTTATGATCATTGATAATAGCTCCAGAGGCCTCACAAAACACAAACAAATAACTTCTAGCAACCATCCACCAAATCTAATTAGCTCATACAAACAACAATGAATCATCTAGAAAATGATTGTATACCATCTTTGAACCATCCAATACCATCTTTGAACCATCCAACAAAGACACACCTTGTATCCGGACATGCAAACGAGTAGAATCCAATAAATAACCAAGAGCATCAGCTGTCAACACATAAAGATAGGTTGCCAAGGGGCAACCTTGCCTAATAGACCTATGAAGATGAAAATGGGACTATATAGTCCTCTGACCTACCCACCACCAACTCCAAATGACTAGTGTCCTCCTGAAGAACGGTGTTATGTAAATCCTCTTCCAACAAGATATGAAGCCTCCTCCAACTTTCACCTGGCCTCTTGAAACTCCCATAGATGCGTGCAAGCTATCATATGCCCCCAACCACTTTTGAACTTCACTGTCCACTGAATAGTAGCTTCCCACCACAACAACCAACCTATATCCCCACTAGGATGAGGGACAAGGTTTCACACTTGATGAACAAGGGCTCAGAAGTCAAGGGAATCCAAGTACGAAACATTCAACTTATACAAAGATGAGGGCTTCAAACCCATCGCTTGCCCCATCAAGATAGAAGTCTGAATAGGAAGATGGTTTGACCTAATAGAATCAATCAACACATCAATTGGTTACATGTTCCCAAAAAAGGAGATATTGTCCCATGGGCCATACACCCGATCAAGTCTCATCGCACCCTTTCCTTCCCTTGTCTGAAATTGGACCAAATGAACCAACTGCCATAATCAAGCCTTTTTTCCCTAGCTGGGATCAAAGCGCTGCAAAGTAGCCTTGTAGATTAACCAAGCTTGTTTTTTCGAGCCACAAACCACTGTACCTACAACACCACGCCGATCGCCATCACATCCCACCATATTGAAATCCCCACCAATACACCCTACAGGGAGGAGGCCAACCACCCCCAAAGATGATTGCAAGCCAAACTGATACTAGGAGCATAAATTGAACAAAACCCCAACAATCTCTCTTGAATCAAAAAAGTGATCCAAGCACATCTATTATCTAGATCACAACTAAGCACAAAACTCAAACAGTCTCTATTGAATCGAAAAAGTGATCCAAGCACATCTATTATCTAGATCACAACTAAGCATTACAACAAAACTTTGCAAGTATGGGGAGAGAGAAAGTACCACCCCCCTTCTTCATGAGCATGATCTTTGGTCCAAAAAGGACCATTCCAAACACAACCCATGTGTTTACAAAGCTCAAATTCAGCGGACTTAAATTCTTGTAAGAAGACTGTGTCCGACATTGCTTTCTAAAGCACTACATGAAAACACTGCTTACGACATGGGGATCATTGTCCCGCTTACATTCCAAGAAAGAAGGGAGAGCTTCATTCGAAGAAGGGAGGGTTACCTAGCATGCTATACCTATTTCTCACCACTATATTCCCTCAAAAAAGGTGCACCCTTATTAGGAGAAAGGGCCACAACTTCCTTGAAGGACTTCCCTCAAGGAGTGGGATTCACTGCTCCACCAAGCTTATCCAAAGGGGTAGGAGATGATGCTACCTTCTGGTTATTGGATTTGATTTTCCAACCGTCCTACACCTCTATACTTTTTAGCTAATCACGAATTCCCACTGAAGAAGCCAATACAATGCTCTTACTCTGAGAACTATCAATATGACCTCAGAGGAGGGATCCTAAATTGGTTGCATAACAAGGCCCCCATAACTCTTGGAAGGATAATGAGTAAATGAACCATACCCGCACCAAATCTGCCCCCGGAACTCTACGATGAACCAAACACATGCCCATCACCTTTGGCTTGATGTTCATCCTCCTTGGCCACTTGGCTAGAATAAACCAATGAACCAACCTTGCATGAAGGGGTGGTTGAAACTACAACCCTTGTACTATGGGAAGCACTTTGAGGGAGTTTCTAATGGGGACAATCACGTATGAGGTGGCCCTAGACTTGACAAGCAAGGCAAGTGTTCGGAAAATTCAAATAGCGAACCTTCTATTGTCAAACCCCACCACATCATGACAAAGATAAACAAAGGTGTATTTTTCTTCATATCAACTTCCACACATACCCTAGGGCTAGCTCAAAATGAACTATGTTGCCGATCCAGGATCAACGCCTTGCCAAACCGATTGACAAACAAGTCTACAAAAGGTCATAGACCAACTGAAAGAAGGGAATTCCAACCACAAAGGATAGTGCACATGTCCTTGATTCTTTGGATTAAAATCTGCCCTCCATTGTTGAACATAAACCAACAAACCCACGATGTTCCAAGTACCTTACTACAAAACTTGTCAAGCTGCTACTTTAGCATTAAACAAAAGGCAAACATATTTGAATCCCAACCCCCATTAGGATTTGAAAGAGACGCATCATTTCCTAGTTCAATAAACACCATTTATTAAAAGCATCTTCATCCGACATACAGCGAAGGAAATATAAATCGCCCCACATTGCTCAAGATTCCGCCTCCCTTTTGAGTAGTCCTTGTTACTGGCCCAAAAAAAACAAATTTAAAATCCCTATCATCCACAGAAATCAAGGTTGGTATGGGCTTTAGATCCACCACCCTCTCAAACCGGTGGCACGTGAACAGAAGCATTCACCTTCTCAGGAGGCACGATATTATTGTCAATACAGAGAATTCCATTAATACGGATATTCTCTGCACTAGCTTCAATAAATTCAACCAAACCCACGATCTTTGCAGCAAGCAATGGATGCTTTGACACCAACGCTAATTCCTTTGAAGGTTCATCAACTCTCACTTCCTAACTCTCCTCTACCATCCGGGTGTCTAAATCTGCACTCAAACTGAACCAATTCCTTCTTCGGGATGCTCAATTCTGGCACATTATTCTAGGCAATGGAAGCTATTCTTCTTCCTTTAAGCCTCTGATCCGCTACCCGTCAAACTTAGCATTCAACAAATAACAAATGAACAATATTTTGAACCAACCCATTCAGATCACCACAGTCTAATAGAAAAAAGTTCAAGGAAGATCAATCATGAGACAAATCCCTCATGGCATATTCTTGGCCCTCTTCTTCATTATCATACATTGGCAATCTACCTCTTGTGTTTGCCACAACCCCTACCC
>NWUY0300048216.1:8470-19370 GCA_004151065.3 Larix sibirica | reverse complement strand
TTTTTTAAGTAATTTTGAAACCTCAATATGAATGGATAAGTTGTTTACCTATTACATCTCTTCTAATTATTGAGAGACACATTTACCTAGAGTCAAATTATAGAATGTGCTTGTAAATGTATTTTTTTTTGTTTTATTAATAAAAAATTATTGCTTTGATTATATTTTTGGTTTTATCAATTTACTCTTATTGTTTACTTTTTATTAGGATATGTTAATACACACTATCTTGTGAGTGTATGTATGTGTGTGTAATTTATTTCTCCCATGCTTGATAATACATATAATAAAATTCTTAATCATACATTTTACAAATATACGATATGATTTGTATAGAAAAATGAATATTTGATGATAAGTGTTTTTATCTAAATTCTAAATAAATAAATAAAATAAGAATTTAATTGAATCGAACACGAATATTTGATGACAAGCTTTTCCATTTATTTATTTATTTTTTAGACGGAAACAGATATGTTTTTATATTATGATAACAATAGGTACACCACTGGTGCAGATACAGCAAGTCCAACTTCTACAAAACACCATAGATAGTTCAAATATTGCAAAATTTAAAATCACCTTGTACAGTAAGGCGATGTTCAAAACAGAGCTTAAACTATAGCCTTAAACTTAATACAAACTACTAACACACACTAGAAGCCAAAACTTCAAACAACCTGAGACTCCATGCTACTAGTGCCGAGAGCACTTTGCTTCTGAGTCGCACCTACAGAATCATCTTCCAGTTGGGTCTGTTTTTCAAGAGTCAGTCGACCCACTTGCATTTCCAATTTAATGACATGGTATGCTAGCTCATGCATTGTTTCCTGCTGATCAGAAATACGCCTAGCTTCATGCTGCAGCGAGCCTTCAAAGTCCTCATGGATTTGCAGCGTATCTTCATCCAACATTTCAAACCATCGGCCTGCCTCGACATCTAATCTTCTGATCAATTTATTTTGCTCCCTGACCCGGTGCCGCATCCTGCGGATTTATTTTTCCAACCTTTGCCTGCGCATTTCTCCTTCTATCCATGAATTCTCGCTTGAGGCCATACGGGTGAGGTGAAGAAACGAGTACACCAAAGCAGGATGCTGGAAGCTCTTTCCCTCCCAGAAATGAGTCCCAAAACAAACAATGAATTCAACTTCCACCTTACCCATCAAGTAAACATTCAACGCACCTCAAGAATTATTGATGCCAACTCCCAAGAGTAATTGCCATAAATTGCAAAGTACCTTTCCAGAGTCACTACCCACGTCCGCCATGAAGAGAAGGGACGTAACCTGCAAAAAATATGCAATGCTTAACTCACTTCTCCATGGGAAGCATCCAAAAGTGGGAATCACAAGATCGACACAAAGGATCGGATACGGGCTAATGGAATGACTACCGCCATCTTCATCAACCAGCACCCCCATCCAATTAATACCTTTATCCTGTTGCATGTTGTGTTGCCAACTCAGGTTTCGTCAGTCACCATCTGTCCATTCAATCCCCCAAATGTTAACCAATTTGGTATACATAGCTTCCATTCGAACTTACGCGTTGGGCCTTAGGGGAGGTCGGCCCTCTGCACCTCGTTCTTGACATGTAATTCGCCCTTGTTGAGAAGGGTGGTCTTGTTGGCTGCTTTGTCTGCTTCTGTATTCAAAGCTCTAAGGATGTGAAAAAACTCAATTTTTCGGAAGGATCGAGAGAGGAGTTTGATTCTCTTTATCAGGCAATCCAGTTTCAAGTTCCTGATTTTGGTGGAGCTATTCAGAGCTTGGATTATCAGGCGAGAGTCTCCAAAGATCATAGCTTCATCAATTCCTAGAGCTTCCAATTGTTTCAACCCTTGCCAAAGAGTATATGCTTATGCCATGTTGTTTGTATCAATTCCAATGCTCCAAGAATACTCAATTTCAACAATTTCTTCGGGATTATAGATAATCCCTCCCCCCTCCTGCCGCCCCTGCTTTTCCATTTAAATTTTAAACAAAATAAAATTATGAATTTAATTATGGCATGGATAATAAGGCCCTTCCCTTTCATTTTAGTGGTGGAAATACAATGTCAAAAGGTACGTGATAACTCTGTTACGCTTAGAAAATTAACTATCCACATACCCATATTTTATATAACTTCACTGTCAAAAAAATTGTTTCTCACCTATTTGAAATTTGTTTCATTCAAATAATATGATAAGATTGTCTAAAATGTTAATTCAATATATAATCGAGTAATTGAATCCAATTTACGTGTTGCGTGCAATTGTAGAATTCTTCCATTCCCTGCTCACTGGAAAATGTAAGGCTATTAACCTGCTGCATATTCCTTTGGTCATACCACACAAATTCAATCACATTCATATTTGTTCCTAATGTAGCAGGTCCACTATAGAAGTCTTCTAATCCAAAATATGTTAAAAATCAGATTGAGAAGGCAATATTTCCTTCAAATCGAATAAACTCTAGTCTAATGTGGCTACTTGTCTTGCAAAGTAATCAAATTGTTTTAATTGTTGGTAAGCTAAATTCAACATAGAACACTCAGAGTTTGTGGGTTCTAGTTCAACCAGATTGTGCCTATACCAAAGGCCATGCACTCAGAGTCATTGTTCACAACTATGTTGCACAATGACTGGGAAGAATGTGTGTTGTCTTTACTTCTACACATTTTGAAGGCAAGATATACACTATGAATTCCGCTGTATCTATGTACCTTGCAATTTTTTAGCTTTACTAATTTAGACTGCCTCATCGCCATTATTTTTATGGGGTGGCTCTTTCCACACAGTTTTGTACGGGAGGAGGATATTTTGACCTTTTGTTAAGATTATGCTTGCTCGATTTGGGTTGGGATTTTTTCATTGACATGAACTTCTTGCTAAAGATGACAATTCCAATAGTTTTTTATTTCGTTGTCTATTCACCTAGTAAATCCTCCAACAATGAGCAACCACTTGCACACATATATATAAAAATTAGTTCACACTTACTCCGGTAATGGGGAGTCGTTGATCAATTCTTCTAGATACATATTACTTACATCACACTTTTCACCATACCATTCGAACTATGCCAATATTTATAAATATGGATACCCCCACAATGTAAACTAATTAATGTAGATGCATGAATAAATGACATTCAATAATTCTCAGACACCGATTACTAAAAGGAATATCCAATTGAATTATGAGATTCTCCTCATAGGGGGAATGCTTCTAGGTTTAAAGTGGGGAAAAAAATAGTTCAATCATCGTAATCTACATCTCTTTCTAGGTCGTTTAAGACCCGTAAAGCGATTTTTCTATGCGTATTCACTTAATAATGCATATTTACATATGCATTAATATACTAATATAACAAGTTTCTTGAGATTCATCTTATTTTTTTGGGGATTTTTCCCCATTCATCATCGCCATGAATTCGAATGTATTCCAACAGAATCATATCCTCCTTGGTGTTCCAGGCTCGCAGTTCATCTCTTCGTTTCAGAAGCATAGATATCTACCCATATTATATCTTCTTCTGTAACCCATAAAGACTAACTCCACAATTAATGATTTTCTACGCTACGAACATATAGACATAATGTTGATCTCCTCGAAGGGCCAATAAGTATATATAGAAACAAAAATTAGGTTGCTCATTCTCAAAAAGCTTACTGTAGTAAATCTTTAGTGAATGTATGAATTCTAATTTATGCCTTTGACTTGGATAGCTCTAGCATAATCCAAAGAGCATTTCTTGCACATAGTTAGCGACTTTTCATCATAGTTTTCTATTTTTTTTCATTGGTCTATGTTTTTAATTCATAAAAAACTAGATCTTATAATCAAGTGTGAATGGCACGTATAAATTCCATGCTTATAAATATATATTTGAAAATATTAAAAATGTGTTAATTAATATGCATTGCATCGATAAGTGTTTTCTTCTCTTAAAAAAATCAAGAAAACATTCAAATCCTAAAATTAAGATATATACACTAAAGAATCAAACCTCAATCACAAATTAAAATGGATCAATTGACAGTAACCTTATGAAACTATATTCAATGTAGTTGTTCACATGTTCTTCTACATTATTTGTTATGTCTCTAGACATATAGGGACCTCGTGGATGCATTACTTTGACCACATGGAAAAAAATTTCTCCTATGTTTGGAGTATGAGAGCAAGGACTAGATTTATTTTTATTAAGAGAAATTATTGGTAATTTTTTTCCTGATATGTGATTGAATGTTGGCCATTGAAGTTTTCCTTGGACTATGGTATGGTGGGTTTGACAGAAAATAGGCGTCATCCTTCTACAAGTGCATTTAGTTTCACCATTTCATTTATAGCATTCAATGCATCTAGTATGTGCAAGGATTTATGCTATTTCATTTATACCTCATTTCTCCTAGACGAAATGCACTAAATCCTATAAATATATTGCTTATTGATAAATAGATTTCTTATCCAACAGATGAACTAGACTTTGTAAGATAGCTATAATTGGAATCCCATTTTAACGTGTGATTTATTATAAAATCTTTGGCTTCCTTCAATGCAATACAACCATTTTCTTGATAAATAATGTGCTTATAATTATTATTTGAAATCCAAGATTTTATAAAACCATTTCTCATAATGCATCTACCTTGTCTACACTTATATTTGCAATTATTGACTTTTCCAACTTTTAATATATTCTTGTATAAAATAAATCTTAATTTTTCAAATCTACCAATTCCTCTTCAGTAGTCCTTAGCAACATGTAATCAACAAATATTTAGTGAAAAAAATTTGATTGGATGGGATCCAAATAGGGAGAACTGATATACGGGATCTTACAAGTACGAGATTAGATTTGAGAGTACTAGATTAAGAAAAACTGAAGTATGAGATTTGAAACATAGAAAGTTAAAATAATATCTATGACAAGGACTTTTTTTAATTTCATCCCCCTATTAGTTAATGTCTGGAATTCTGTAATTGGGACTTTGCTAAAGTATGATCATTGTACTCGAATTCTGTAATTGGGACTTTGTTCAAGTATGATCATCGTAGATTTATGCACTAGCTTGAAAAAATTACCTTTGAATTAGTAGCATTGTTTGTCAATATCTTGATCACTGGTTAGTGTACATATCCTATGATTAGGAGTTTGTTAGAGTAAAATCATCATCGATTTATATATTGTTGATGTTGACTAATTAATTTAATTTTAGAGACCAAACTAGATTCACTTGATGGCCCTCATTGTCATCATTAACAAAATGATGAGGAGTGTGGGCGTTGCTTCTCAAATTGCACCTCAGTTACATATTAGTCATTGGATTATTAGAATTCTTTACATCACCTTTCTTCAAACTTTAATCATGTGCTCCAATATTTTTCACAGATATTGAAAATTGAAACATGTTTTAAAGGTTCTTCTTAAACTTGAGAGTTGCACTTTTTTCATCTTGGCTTATATAATTTTTTGTATCTTTGTATCGATTTTTCACCTTTGGCTTTGTTGTTGTTGGTGCAACTGTTGCTATCTGCATTTTCTGTATACACATCTAATTGAAATATCAAAGTGTTTTGAGATTTTTGTCATAGTATCACATTGGTTTATAGAATCTACATTGTTGAATATTTACCCTCCTACAAAATGGTATATGTAGATCAATAAGAGGAAACTTTCAATCAAGCAATTTATTTCACTGAACCAAATGCTTTTGCAATACATGAATCGAATGTCCAGGAAATTGATTGTCTGTTAGATAAGTTCCATTTGTTTCAATTGAAAATTTTCCACTATAATCTAGGTGATTTCTTATTTGATGCATCGGTAGTTTTGATAAATATCGTTACACATCTATTGAGATAAGGCAAGGAATAGTTAATCACTTTAGAGATAGCTTGGGTCGTCAAGACCTTGAAGCTCTTCTATTAATGAGAATGGATTTGAATGGTGGTTTTTTAGAAGAATTGCACAATGTAGGGGGTGTCGAAACATATTTTCATAGAATGTATTTACCTACTTCTAGGTTGCACAAACATTCTGAACTTGGCCTATGGGGTGATCTTTTCTACATTAAATGGTTTTCCAAGTGGTTAGGTCTTCCAGTATTTGTTTGGTCATTTGAAAAAAGAAAAAAATACCTTCGTTTCAATATCGACAAACCTGAATATGGATGTAACCTTTTGTTCCATGAGCAAGACCCATCACGTGGTCAGTTTGAGCCACTTTTGTCATACAAATAAATAAAGGAAATTAAATCTCTATATGAACTAGTTACTACATGTGCATATGCAAGTCACCTTGCAATTGTTCACTTCGACATTTTTTCCATTGAGTAAGAACTTTTAGAGAAAGAACTCTACATAGTCGATACCATTTCCAATGATCTCCATGACTCATTGTTTGAATTGATTTGTAGATTAACATCATGCTTTGATGTGCCTTCTCTGAGAAAGACAATGGCACAAACTTTTTCCAATTGATTTATTACAAATGATATTAGGGCAATCAAGTGCTTGAATAAATATATTGTTGATAATATTATTATAAAAGGACAATTTATTGCTAATAGGGAAGGATATACTATCAATTTGTCAATGTTGTATAGATATGGAAATGTAGAAGGAGGAAAATTTGCAATCCAATGGTTATGTGAATTCCTGAGCACTAACATATACATTTGGAGCATTGAATCACACACAATTGCCTGCAGATTCCATCAAAGACATGCTTCCTCAAATATATTATATCTTATGTGTTCTTCTGAGTTCTTCACACACATATTTTTTTCATCCATTGCTTCCAATGGACTCCAGAGAAATTGCCTCAACTGCATTTTTTGGAAGAACAAATACTTCTATTCAAACTCATATAGATGTTGTAGAGAAAATCCTGAACTTAAGCTATAGGCCAATAACATCACCAAAGACAATGTTGCTCAAATGCCTACTCAGTAAATCCATGCAACTAGAGATAAAAGAGTCTCCATAAAAAAGAGGTGTGTTCAAAGAATAAAGTAAAAAATGACAAAAGAACAAAACATGCATTTGCAACAATTTTAACAAGTACCCAAGACAGCACTGGAAACTAGTGCCTTCAAAATCCCCAAAATAGATTTACAAGATTACACCACCTAAAACAAGAAATGCAAAAACAAGAATCCTTTGCATTTGAAAGAGAAAAGAATAATGCAAAAAAAAGAAGCAAATAAAGCATATTTGGAGTCAATTAAAGACACGTCGACTCATGCATGTGTTATATATGAATGAATGCAATTCCAAACATACATGCATGTCATTGATAATAGCATGGTATTGAATTTTGCATATTTAACAATTGGCAATCAACCGAAAGTCATCCACGTCAACGAGGAAATTTGCAAAAAAGTGCTTTGCAATAAAAAAATTCTTGTCTTTGTAGCACCTTCACAAATTTGACGTAATAAGAAACTAGAATCTGTATCAACCTTGACACCTTTAGAAGAAAGGCTAGTGTTTCCAAGGAAGGTGCTTGCACAAGTAGGGGGAACTTGGATACAAAAAGGCACAAATTTCACTTATTGGTACAATCATAAATGTTCATGCAAATTTGGATACAGTTCAAAAGGCATTGCCTAGAAGCTTACTTGACTCAATGACAATTGTAATAATGTTAAAAGGAAAATTGGAATATAATAATGCCTAATCATTTGGTAATGTTCGACCAATAAATGTCATAATCGTTCTCACTGACTTATGCAACACTTCACTTTAGAGAGTTGAATGTATTGTGATTGATAATGAATGGGAAGAACTTTTCAATAGAAGCATTGAAAGACACATTCATGATTTATTGAACACATTACAGTTGGACAATATTGATAAAGATGAAGATCTAGGCCTTTTCTCTAAAACAATACTACATGGGTATGGACAAGATCACCTAATAGATGACTTGGACAATTGAATCATACAAATTGCACCTTCTAAAGGATTCGAACCATTGTGCATTTTTCAAGACAGGTTTTATGGAGAACTAAATTTTCTACACTATTTTGTGGATCTTGTCAACTAGATGACATTACAAATCGATTTTCTTATCAACAAATAAGCAAATAGCACAATGAGAACTTTTACACACTGTTGAAGACTTCACAACACATATTACAAATATTTTTTCAAATCATTCTGAATTCTTATAAACCAAGTTTCAAGTTCAACTTGGATCCCTATTCTCAAGGGGGAACTAAAAGGAAGAAACTTAGTTGCAAAACATGTAAATTATAAAAACAACCTTGAAAAGGTATTGAAATCCCCAATTGCATATTGCTCTCTTAAAAGAATACGCACATCACTTGACATTTTCAAAAACATAAGAAACATTTTTGTTGCAATGATATGACAACTTGGACCCCCAACATTCTTTGTGACTTTCACTAATGTTGAGAATATTTGGAAACCATTGTGCCATGCATTCTAAGAAACTAGAAACAAGTCTTTAGACAAAATTGGAAAATTTTATTTTGATGAAAGTATTGAATCATTGATGAGAAAGCATCTTGTCATTTGTAGCCTCTACTAGAGACATAAAATAACATCATTACAAAATTTAATTTCAAGCAATAGTGAACTACTTGGAGAACTAGAAGACTACTTCTTTATTACTGAATTCCAAAGTAGAGGCAATGAACATGAACATGGGCTGCTTTGGATACGAAATGCACTGGTTTATCGACAAGCTTCTAATCTTGACATTGTGGCATTTGTTGATATATATATATATATTCGGCATTGCTTGGTGATGATCTTATTAAAATCCAAACTCATCATCACACATGAAGCTACAGGAAATATCAATTCTCCATTTGTAGATTTAATTTTTCACTTCCTCCATTGAACAAAACTACTATTTTGCTTCCTTTGGAGGATGATGAGAACATAAATACTGAAAAATAAAAAGAAATATTTTTCCTTTTAGAGCACACAACCTATCCTAAAAACATAACATTCCCCTTGATACAATATTATCTAACCTCATAGTGACTAGATATGAGTACATTCTTCTCTTGCGTTTTTCTCTTTTATGCCCTACTTTGTTACTAAAGAGAACTCGTTTGATGTATGGATTAATGCATTTGCCAAATAATTTCCAGGCCTATGGCATGCAAATGTAGATGCACAATTTATCATGGATTCTTGTGTTCCAGCCACATATTGTAGCTCCTACATTACAAAAATGGATCGCACCATGACCACTGCTTTCAAGAAAATCAAAGATCAATGTCTATCTAGCAATGATGGAAAAATTGAAACCATCCGCAAACTTGTAAATGCATTTCTTAACATGCAATAAATGTCTAGCCAACAAGCTGCGCACATTGTCCTCTCCTTGCCATTATACTCAAGTTCTAGAAAAACAATATCCATTAACACTGCACCATTGAACAAAAGAACATTCATCTTAAAAAAGCCCAAACTCTTGCAACAAGAATCTGAAGATTCTGAAGACATTATGTGTGCTTAAGTTGTTGACAAGTATGTGCAAGTCCTCTTGGAATTTAACATATATGTTTAGCAGAATATGCCTCTTAGTACTCATGTTCAAATTCAAATCTTAAGAGAAGAAAATGTACATGTGTCATACAATACATTCGCTACAATGAACAAAAGATCGAAGAATTTTTTATATAGAAAAAAATGATTCTAGAATCTAAAAACATTTTGAAAATGAACATGTAAAACATGGTTTGAAGCATACTTGTCCCATAGTGATGAAGACGGATTCTGGGGGTCCTTCAAATTCCTGGACCTGTGGGTTATGGGCCCACAATATGGACTAAAATGTGTCCATATCAACAATGTCACTCTACAATCTCAAATCCATTCTGCGATAGATGGTGGAGTTCCTATAGTACCTCTCTCACACAGCAACCAAAGCAATGTTCCAATGCACGACTTCACACACCGGCAGCTTCAAACATACAGTCCTCACAGTAGCCACAGTTCCTTCAATGGTGTTTATAGATCATTGATCTTCAACATTGATGCACAAGACATTTGATGGAGACTCATTCACCCTCATGTACAACGTGATGAAACAGAGCCCACGGATCATTAAGGAATTCCACAGAAATACAGACGGATCACCCGGAATCTCCAGTTCCGGATCTAAACCCACTACTTTTCAATTATGGGGTCTATGCTACATCCAACAATGCACACTTCACCGTAAATCTGGATCATGATATAAATATGGTAAGCCCAAATCAAACTCACGTGAACTCAGCGATCCCAAAATGAGTCACGATTTGCCACAAAACAAGGAGATATTATAGTCTTTGTAAACAATATAGATATCAGACAATCTCATAAAACAATTCAATACTCGCAACCCCAAACAACGCACATGTTGCACAAGATTAAAATAACACTCCATTTATACAAAAATTCAAGCTTTGAATTTCATCATATGACCTCTATGGGCCTGGCCTGGTGTTACATTTCATTGGCCACCCTTTCAAATACTCACGGGTTACATTATATAGCTGAAGATAAACCTCTAGCGCATCAATAATTTCCTACAATTCTGCAACGCATTGCTAATAATAACAACCTCAACGCTAAGGTATGAAAGAATCACTCTTCATCTTCCAGTAACGCATTTTCTTCAAACTGATACACACAGTAATATTCAACTCTCTCAGTGGGCTATATTTAAATAATACGATACAATACAATGCAGATCGGATCACTGAAAGGATCCGATCCATCCTTAAGGAAATCAAGAATATCGTTCACCATGCTAACTAATTGCCACATAGATAACAAACATGATTGAATCAGATGAAATCACGTTATTTGGCCATGTCCACCTTCTGGAAGGTTTTGGAGTTCGTTTAATTTGGGTTAGGGTTGATGCTCCTGCATCATAGT
>NWUY0300048200.1:0-16297 GCA_004151065.3 Larix sibirica | reverse complement strand
AATTTCTAAAAACTCAGAAACATGCCGAAAGTGAATTTTATGAGTTGGCAAAGTAAAGTGGAAACACTCCTAAGGTTTCTAAAACACCCTGGAGTGTTTTTCTCGGCATTTAAAGGAAAGATGTTTTTCTTCTCCAAGTGGGGCGCATTTCCTCATAGGGAGGGCGCAACTCTCTGGAAAAGATAGAAACTTGTGAGATAAAGCAAAGTGGAGGAGTATGGAATTGGAAGGAAGCTGATTTTCAGCCTTTCCAATCCATTACAACTCACGCCAAGTTGTTTACAACTCATCCAGTGCGCCCCTCTCTTGGCAAGTGCACCACCCCCCTGTGGCTCTCTTTTTTCTATTTGAGCAAGGTTGCTTCACTCATTTGAGAGGAAGCATTGAACCGCTGCTCTTGAAATTTGTTTATGATTCTCTTTGGAATAAAATTGAAAGGATTTGGAGGCCACATGTTGTGCAACTGTCCCATTTGACGTGCGTTTGGTTGATGTTTTGAGGTGATATTTAGCTAATCACTTACTATTTTGCAATAATTGTAGATTTATCTAGCTTAGATGGCTTTTGTGCCCATAGTATAAGCATTCATTGTATTTGATTTTCTTATAAATGCTTGGTTAATTAGAGATAGTGAAGCAACATGTGTATTTAGTTGTACTAATGACCTTCTAATCTCTGTTAATTATGTATTCTAGATTTAATCTATTTTTTTGTAAGTGTTTATGATAGTGCAGGGTAAAAATATGAAGGAGGAGGTTGAGCTTAGTTGCATCCTCATCCACCTTAAGTGTTGGTTGTCTTGGTCTAATTATTGTTGAGTTGCAAGAATCTTGGTTTCCTTAATATTTCAAGACCGAAGTGGGGTTTCTTTTTTTTTTAACAAGAATGATTAAGGGTCATTTATATTAAAAAGAGAGAGATTACAAAACAGAAGAGAAGAATTGCTCTCTGACAGAGCCAATGTCTGTGTCATCTTGCTTCTCTTTTACAAAATTGAAACTGTTTCTGAAAATTCCTATTCTATGGATACTATAGCTCCTTACAAATTTCCCAAATAGAAGGATTACAAAACAAAACATGTTGAGTTTGCAGAGTATAGAAGCTTGCTGAAAAAGGTTTTGTCACTACTTAATTGTGGCAATAATTGACTAGAGTATATTCTATCTTGTATACTGTTCTGTAAGCAAAAAGGATCATTTCCATTAAATTGAACATAAATAGCAGAGTATGAAAAAAACTAGGGACTTGTGGATTCTCACCGACGTCCATATTGTTGCGTTGGAGGTCCAGAGACACTTTCAACAGAAGGGTCGTGATGCTTGCTAGTATCTGATTCTTCGTTGTCGTGAGTGGGTGGAAGGCAATGATTTACATATTCACAGAGCTTGTCAATTTTCCCTTCCACATCGACTATGTTCCTGTTATTATCGTTGGTTTTGGAGTCAATATTCAAAATGCTAAGAACCGCATAGTCCAGAGTTTTAGAGATTGTGCCAATTCTTCCATTCATCAAGGTATTCCCATTTCTGACTTCAGTGATGGTGGCTTGAACCAGAGTGTAGATCCTTCCTAAAGGTTTATTCAGGTCTGTGTTCTTGGCCCTTATATGTTGAAGTTGTTCCTCCATATTTTCCATCCCAGAATAGTCTTCAACAACAGAGAGGTTAAGAGTGTGAGAAAGGAGACCTTTTCTGGAGTTTTCCAAAGAGAGTAAGTTGAAATTCTGCAGATAGGAGGGGGAGGGAGAAACTGCAGGCAACGACTTTTGACAAAGGATGCAGTGAGGGGGAGGTGGTTAGTTTTAGGAGTAGCACCCACAAAGGATGCTAGTAGAAGAGTAGAAGGTAAATTACCCATTACACAAAGAGCCCAAATCCACACCCAATCTAGTTGGACAGAAGGCGTGAAGGAGCTAAGCGAGAATGCAGAAGTTTGAAAGAAATCCAAGGTTAAATAACGCATGCCAACCCATTTCCAAGGTCGAGGAGGGTAGGCTGTAATCCACTGTGCCATAAATGCATGGTCAGAATGGTTGGTAGGTGGAAAAGGTGAAGCACCACGCATAGAATGAAATAAAATGGCCAGGTGGGAGGGATAAGAAATGAGGTTCATAAGAAAAAGGTGGTGGGGTAAGGTAGGGTCCTTGAGAGGCTTAGGGTATCCAACTTTGTTCAATAACATTGTCATTGAGAGCAATATAGCCATAATCAATGAGTACCCCTTTGTTATCCATGAAATCAACTGCATGATTGTTTGTCCGGAGGATGTGTAGGAGATTGATGGCACTAAAATCGGTTATAAGATTCTTGAAGATATGATGGTGCTTAGAGGAAGGTTTGTTAAATATCAAGGTTAGCTTTCTAGCCTCTCTGATTACAAGGAGCGAGTCGCCAAAAATTACTAGTTCTTTCAGTCCTAGGCTAGAAGCTAATTTGAGCCCTTTGATTAACGCAAGCCATTCCACACTATTGTTTGTCGCTTTCCCAAGTACCCAAGAAAAATCTAGATGTCTGTTTCCACCGGGGTAAAAAATGACCCCTCTCGCACTTGCCAACCCAGGGTTACCTTTAGATGCACCATCAAAGAACAAAGAATGACATCCAATATTTTTCCACCAGCTGTTGAAGACTTCTAAGCTCTTCCGAATTTTCCAGCCCAAGGAGTTTGGCTTGCTTTTAGATGGAGTTTCGTAGAGTGCTGGAGAGAAAGTAATGAAATATGAGGACCAGTCTCTTTCTTCAGTCGTGAGAGGTTCAAGGTGAATGTGCTTTATGCTTTTTGAAAGAATAGTTTCTACCCAAATAGCTTTTGCTGAAGAGGAAACTTTGGAGGAAGAGAGCATAGAGTTTTCATATATGCCTTTATTCTTGTTTGTCCAAATCTTCCAACATATATACTTTGGCAGAGCAACCCAAATTTTTGTTAAGTCAAGTTTTTTTCGAATAGATCCTTGGTAATAATCTTTCCAGCATGAAAATAAATCTCTCCAATTAGTAGGCAGGGTGAGATTCATGCAAAGATCTTTAAGAGCATTATTAACCAGACCTCCTGCGTAAAAGTGCATTCCAGGAAGAGATGTTCCAAGGTTTCTTCCGAGTCTTTGCAGTGGATGCATCGGGAAGGGCCAGTGATGCCTCATTTTTTTAAATTTCCGGTAGTCAGGATTTTATGATGAGCTAAAATCCAGTAGAAGGAGTTGACTTTTGGCATGTCATTTCCCCCCCATATGTTTACCCACATGATTTCTTTTTTGTTATTCTCTATGGTGCTCCTGTGGCCAGCTTTGACTGAGTAGTTTCCATGTTTTCCCCACATTCTGAAGTCTGAAATATTGCAGTGGATTGGAGTCAAACCATGCAGAAGTGATTGGAACGCAGAAAAATCAGAGGTGAGGTGTTTGGACACTGCCAAATATTTCCAACCGACCCATCTTCCACTGGTATTCCAAGAAGATAGATCATGGATGGTGTGAATGTTATGTTGATCCATACATTGTTTGATATTTGCTAATTTTTCACTGTGAGAAGGAAGAGGGGAGGTTCCAAAATTGTCTCTCTAGATTCTGATTTGTTTTCCATTGCCTGGAGACCACTATGATTTTTCCTGAATAACAAAGACAGCTCTTTTGAAGAGATTCCAAATTGGGGAGTTGTTTTCAACCAAAGGAAGATCGTNGACTTGCCCCCAAGGACGCACCTAGCAGCTTGAATATTTCTGCTGCGTTAATCCCAGGTACGTAAGAGGCGACAACACCAGTGAACAACAATACGACCTGTTGTATGGCCTATCCACACATGTTGCTGTACAGTACTGTCAGAGAGTTGTACAGTACTCTTCTTGGCTATCTTGGGAAATGTGTTGCTGAATCTTCTTGAGAAATGTGCCCAATCTTACCTTGGGAACCTTTCTTCTTCACATTCTCCTCTTTCTCTTCTTGGAAGTGGTGTCTTTCCTTTGTCCCTTAAATTGGGACAAAGGAAAGACTAATTATTAAATACATCACTTAAGTGGGGACCCACAACTTAAAGTAGAAAACATTACTTTATTTACATAATGTCTCTTGAGTCTTTTTACATAAATACAACATAAGGAATAAAAGGCCTTTATGTCCCCCACATCACACACACACACCAAAACCATGAGGGAGGACCTTCAGAGTTAAATATTTCAATAAAAGAAACACTGCTAACTCCTACAGCTCCTGCGGCTTAGATCAACTCCTTAGATTTGCCATGATCTGTCCTTGTTACCAGATCTGTTTGTTGTTTCCCTGCCAGCTTCTCTTTTCCTTTGGTTTGATCTCTTTATGCAAAGAGTCTTCCTGTCATCCCCTGCTCTCTAGATGAAAGTCCTCCACCCATTTGAGATCCCCTTGACTCATTGTCCTTCGTGGCTCAGGCACTTGAGCAAATGTCCTTCTTTGCCCCTAAGTGGATGACTTAGGGACATGAGTGGAATTCCTTCTTTGCTCCTATGTGCTCTCTTGTGGCTTGGATCTCTAGGTGAAAGTCCTTCACCCACTTAAGATCATCTTGTTGGCTGCTCGACCTTCTGCAATGGCTTAGCAAGCCACCCAACAATTAAATTTTTTACTTGCCTGGAATTGGCTCACTCCCTGGACTTGCTGTAGGTTGCCTAGATCTGCAATCTATTGTTTCCCAAGGCTTCCTGGAGTTTTTTGTTGTTGCTCGAACGCTTTTCTGCTGCCTAGATTCCTTTCTGGGCTGCCCAAGCTTTTTTATGGGTTGCTCGGTACTTTTCTGCTTGCTTCCCAACCACTTATTGGGCTTCCTGAGCCTTCCTAGGTGCTGCTCGAGGTCTTTTCTGCAGTTTTTTGAGTACTTGAAATTTTCTAAAGTCTACTTGATTGCTTTTGGGCCTGCTAGGGGCTTTGTGTTGACTTGGCGATTGTCTACAGCCTGTTGAGCCTCTCGTTGACTGCTCCGCTTCCTCAGCTCCATGCCTTGTTGCTTGCTTGTGGATCCTCCTTTTGCTCACAGCCCGACTTTGCCCGCCGGTTGCTTCTCTTCTATTGGCGGCTTGTGCCACACGTTTGTTGCTCCACGCTACTGCAAGCTGCTCTCGTTTGTGGTGCCTAGTCCTTGTGGTAGCTACCTGTGGCAACACTCATTACTTCCCTGCAAATCCCGTCACCACCTCTGTCTTCGTTGTAGCTCTACGCGATCAACTCCACACTACTAGCTTTCTTGTCCCCTGCTCCACGCCACATTGGTAGCTTGCTTTGGCCCTTTTGGTTCGACTTTATTGGTGCTTCTTTGCTACCTGTTGGCACCAACCTCTCATCTGTTGTCACCTTAGCTCCTATGTCTCGACGGTTGTATCTTTGTGCAGCTGCCACTTTCATGGCTGCTTCTCCTCTCTAGTTGCCAATCAATGGAAACCTACTGTCGTTGCTACAACACACTCTTGCATTGCTTGTGGCCTTAGGCTTGCGCTTGTACCTTCGTCTCGCTTGGCCCACGGTTTGGTTGTTGCGGTTGTGCGAATCCTTCTGCCGGCGGTTGCATGCTGCAGCTTGCCTGTTCTCACAACCACCTCCGCCTACGGCTACTACCTACAGCTCGTGTCTAACTTTGCCAGTCGGTTTTGTCACTGTCTAAAGATAGCGTATGAACTTAACCTAGACAGAGTAAAATAATGACATGTAATTTGCCAGTTTTTGGGAAATGAGATTGTGATGGTCCACACGCTGCCTGGAATGCATTGGATCGACATTGGCCGACTCTTTCTTACGTTCACGGTGCACTCTTGAATGGAGCTTCACATACCAATTCACGGGTTCTAATGCAGCTTCGCATGATGCCATTGCTCCTCTTATTTTCGCTAGGCGAATGCACGTGGCCAACTCTCAAATGAAGGTATGTGCTGTCTCTTTAGGAATCGGTTCCTCCAATAGGAACCGATTCATTAAATCATGGAAACGAATTGTTAAAACTGAAACGAATCCCCGGTGACAGGTACTGAATCCGAAAAGAGGATCCGTATCCCTCGAAAAATCCCGAGAATCCTCCTAGAATCGGAATCGAATCTCCAGATCCTTGATTCCTGTGTGATTCGGATACTGATTTGGAGGCTTGGAGGCCAGATCTGGTAACCTTGTGTAAAAGTATTTGTTGATGCAAAGTGGGTTGAAGATCTTGATTGTCGAAGATCTACAAGTGGTTATGAGTTTAATCTATTTGGTGAAAGCAATTCATGGGATGAGCAAGAGACAGGTTGTAGTTGCACTTGTACTTTCAACTAAAGAAGCTGAATACATGGTAGTCATCCATGCAAGTAAAGAATCTCTATGGTTGCAAAAATTGTGTTTAGGTATTGAGTTTGAACAACAAGCTGTAAGGTTAGATTGTGACTGTGAGCGTGCAATCTTCCTAGCAAAGAACCCTACTTATCATTCTAAGATGAAGCATATTCATGTGCATTCACACTTTGTGAGAGACATGGCTGAAGACAAGAAGGTGTTGTTGAGAAGGTTGACACCTTGAGGAATGTTGCAGACTCATTGATGAAGTTTGTTAGCACCGAAAAGTTTTCTTGGTGTAGAGAACTTATGGACATTGTTGCCTTGAACCTGTGAACTTATAAGTTGTGCTGCCCTTGGTTTGGAAAGAAAATAGGTGGGAAAATGTTGGAGATGTGGTATATTCTTTGCATGATGGCTGTGCCAATGTGGGGGTGGTTTTTGCCTTTTTTTGGCCAATGGTTTTTCATCCCATTGTAATCTTATCCCTGTTAAGGGATTAAGGTTGTAATCTAATTGGGGTTAGCGAATTAGGGTTATTGGACAATGCAGAACACCTAAATATTGTATTATGAATAGTCAAGTTATTTCAATGAAGAAGAATACCTAAATATTGTATTATGAATAGTCAAGTTAATACAATGAAGAAGATAGAAGTGCAACTCTAAGTTAGGGTGGTTTTCTTGGTTATGGGTTTCGAGGGAAATCTTTGTGTACTGTGTGTGTGCCGTTGTTGTTCTTTCTATTTTGCTCAAGTATCCATATGCATTGCTTCATTTGCATAGGTTTAAAATTTGCATCCCTGTTGTATCATATTTGGCCTTCTTTGAAAATTTGTCGTTCCCATTTTAGATAATTTATTCATAGCTGTTCCCATATGTGTTTCCGTGCAACATAGCGTCGGATGCTTCCAAAAATCTCTTTGTTCAATCTAAGTTTGGATATTCATTGACCTATTTTGAAGGATTGGGGCAAGCCATTTATGGATTACCGAACCAAGGAATTATCAATGGATCTGCCCATCTTGTTTACGAACTGATCATCTTAATAAAATATGGAATGTTCAAGATCACAAAGCAGAGTTGCTTATGAGAAGTCACGAATCATGATATTTAAAAACCCTTTTCTTTGTTTAAGTCTCCAGTACTCGGATGGCAGGTTCTTCCTAGCAGTTTTGTAGTAAAGGATTGATTGCATTGCACTAGGCTAACAGATGACTTTTATGTATTGTATGGTTTGTCACAAGCCTGGAATGGTTAAGCATGTTTTTCTCGAATTGTAAAGTTGTGAAAATATTTTGGGCTTGGGTTGTAATGTTCCTTTTATCTCTCCTTTGCATTATAGAGGAATTTTGTTTGGAGACAAATGGATGTTTCAACAGGTGGGTAGGACTGTAGGACTATATGGGGGATGTCATCCATCTAACAGACATGTATTTCTTATGGAAACACTGCCTTTGAACAACTTTTCATGAGCTGCACACTCTGTTCAATCTGGATGAAATTCATATTGGGCTTTCCATTTTTCATCAAGGATTGCAATTTTTAGAAGAGATGGATAAAATCTTCAAGTTGCGGCCAAAGCAGACATGCTTGTGCTCCTTGCTCATGTCCTTAGGGGGCTTCTGTCTGATCCATAGATGTAATGGTCCTGATGTTTATGTTTCTTGATACTTAATGTAATGCAACATTCTCAACAAAGAAAAAAAAGGGAAAGAAGCAGGCTATTAAAATTCTAGAAGTGGGCATGTGAGACACATATTTTATTGCACATGATCAATAGTAGCATTGGAATGAGTTGGTTCTGGTAAATATTTGAAACAAGCTTTTGTGCTTGGTTTGCTGCCATTGCTTACATACAGATTGAATGACTTGTACATGACATACTACTGTTTGAGTTCACAGTATGAACTTTTGATGTCATATTGAGAATATGAGCTGCTCCTATGAGCGGGTAAATTAATCCCTATTAGGAAGATGCAGCAACAAAGGATTGGACAAAGATAGGATATTAAACTACTTATAGAATGAGCAAAATATCATAAAAGTCTACAGATTTTGACTTCTAAATGCTCATGTCATAATTCCTTCTCAAAACCCTTGCAGAGATACCCTTTGAAAGTGAAAGATTCTAAATGTATTTAAGACAGTATTTTAAAGTGAATATGTTCTATATATGTTTTGTACCTTGGTTGGTGTAGTGCTGTGTGCATTCTAATTTCTAATTTGGGTCTCTTTGTCCTGCATTAGGTTTTGCCTATCAGGTGCATTTGACTGGATTTTGGTTGTCTTCAATTTGTTTAAATGAGCTATTTTGATGCATTATTAGAATACAAGTTCTGCCTATTAATTTTTTAATTGTTTTCCCTTCTAGAACCCAAATCCAAACCTACGGAAGCAATGCGAGGAGGAAGGTATACTCTTTTTCTCTGAATTTGTGCTTTATGACCACTGGTGTAGAAAGTTCCTTTAAGTTCTTGTGCTGAAAGGTCAATATAGATGATATAAATTTTTGTAAACTGAAAGTATTTTTTTGATCACAATGAAGTGTCAAGCAGGTTGCATTTTATGATGATGATGTTCGCTATTGGCAAGCATGGCTTCATCGTGCAGCAGCTTCTGAAGCTCCAGTTGCTGTCAACCAACAATTTCCTTACCATGGAGGGGCACTTGCTTCTACCAGGGGAAGGCATTTTCTTGTTATCTGCTGTGAAAACAAAGCGATATTTTTGGATATGGTTACAATGCGTGGACGTGATGTCCCAAAACAAGATCTGGACAACAGATCTCTTCTTTGGCAAGTTTCTTTCTTCATCCTTGAGATTATCTTTAGCTGTTAGTGCACCTACTTTAGTGATATAAATGAAGTTAGAGTGATAATTGACTGAAGATTATATAGGCTTATTGGAAGTATTTATATACAAATTTTCCAAGCCTTCCTCTATAAACTTTCTGAGTTTTCTTTTTCAAAATTTGTTTATGTTTTGCAAATAATTGCTGTTTTGTTCATACAGATAAATATTGTCATTTGGAAATCACTTCTAACACACTGGTCATGTTAAATGATCCTAAATTACATTTTTCCAGTCAAGCTTACAAGCTTGTGTGTATGCCATCTGTTTCTTTCACACTGAAATCATGTTGTCTTACCTTTATTTTGAACATTGCTCATTCTATCTGTTAGTCGATCTCTCTACTGAAAATTTTCAGTTCTTTTTATTTGCTTGTTAATGGCATGATTATAATATTCTGAACTTTTCTCCCATTATGCTTAGTTTAGAATATTTTGGCTGTGGAATTCAATGCTGGGTGATCTATTGCAGGTGATGTGGAAGATAGAATTTCCTAGTTTCTATATGATCTTGCTGACAGGGAGCCTCACATTTTCTTGGCTATGCTGTTTTCTTTGTATCTTTAAGACATTGATTTTTCCAATCTCAATCTTTGTCTGATTTCACAGACTTCTTCATGATTTTGAGTCCAATATGTTGTGCTGCATGTGTCCTCAAGGCTCAGACTGAGATTGCTAATTTGTCTATTCTTTCTTAGTTGCAGTTCTTCATATTATTCATCTAATGGAGTGTCTTCTTTAGCATTGGGAATTTCCCTTTGTTCGATAAGTGTTATAATTTTGTAATTGTAGCTGTTCTGTGCACCTCATTAGATGCTATTGGCTTACTATTTTTGAATTTGTTCTTTGTAATGACATCATTGTACTCCTGCTTTGTAAGGACATCATTGTACTCAACAGTCCCTTTGACCTGCTTTTGTGGTCAATAGTTGGACATCAATAAAATTATCTTATTTTATCTTATCTTTCAAAGCATTTTAGAGAACTTCCTGAACTAGAATAACAGCCCATGCTTGTTGTTGTGACTTTTGCACACAGGCTTCATATTTTAGTGTAACACATAAAAACATATCTCCCATGGTGCCATCAATTTACTTAAACATTCACTTTTAAGGTTATTCCTGTTCGGAGTAATATTTTCAATCATTTGCTGTTTGTTTGATTAAGTTGTCAAGAGTGTTTATTGCTGAGTTAGGGAAATAGTGAGGTGATTTTTTTTTTCATTCCTTGTCGGATATACATTATTACATACACTAGATAATAGATGGGAATACACAATAAGAGGTTATATTGCTTGATTATTGAGAGATGTAATGTCTCATTACATGGTAGGAGAGACTCGAGAGAGGAGTAGTTATGTAACTTCAGAATACCTTATCTTTTCATAACTACATTTATTATCTTATGATTACATCACTATTACAAAGATTCTTGCAAAGACTTTATTACATGTTTAAACTTTAAAGTATGCGTAAATCCTATTTATGACCATTATATCTAACAAGCTCTCATAATGGTTATATTACATAATGTTGCTTGTTCCAAAACCAAATCTTTGGACCAACAAGATGTTTGCAGCCTGCTTTAAAATACAGTCTTCAACCAACCACTAGAAATGCATGGTATCTGGCAAGTTTGATGAAGATCAAGCACATCACCATCATTCTATCTTACCATTTACTCACCAGGTGGATGGGAATCAATGTTGGCCAAGTAGTCAACCTATCCACCATTGACATAGATGTTGGCTTTTTCAACGAACTTTCACCTTCCACATCTTGGCAGTTCATCATATCAAAGTTTTTCTTTTAGCGGTTCATCATATCAAAGTTTTTCTTTTACTTATTTGAGGAAGCATCATCTTGTTTCATTTGCTTCATTTTACCCCTCCTTAAGGGTCTTCCTCTCTTCATGAAAAACAGCATATAAAGCATAATAAATCTGCTGTTTACCTTCTTGTTTCTTTGGGTTCTCCCCTGTAACTGCCAACTTCTCTTCACCATCCAGCAATCAAAACAAATCCTGTTCTTCCACACCCATAGCTGAAACGAACAAAGTTCACTTCCTAGCAAATATCCAATGTAAGAAAAACAGTAAACAGAAATCCATATAGTATAGTAATAAATAATATATAAATGATTGAATAATAAAATATATCTTACAATGACCACCGTGACGGTATATATGCACATTGACTGTTCACGTGGTTGAATAGACATGCCCCTTAGTTAGGACCTATATTTCTTTATTAATTATTGATTTATTATTATTAATCATTATTTATTATTTATTAGTGTTTACATATATATTGTGTACATTACATTCCCACCTATTTAAAATTCTTTGTTCCCAAAGTATACAAAAGCTATGTCTTCGTGCTGCTTTGTAATGCCGTCTCATGATTCTTCATTATTAGGTTTGTCATGGTTGATGATATGAGACGATATGACCTGGTTTAGCCTCCGGGGTTTTTCCAGGGTTATCTTGCCCAAAAATTCTCTGTGTTCAGTTCTGTGGTGTGCTGTTATTAAATTTCTGTGTTTCAGTTTACAAGTTGAAAGTTGAAATCAATTTAAAAATTCTGTGCATTTAATTTGAGAATAACTTGTTGAGTACTGAAACCATAATAGAAATTTGTGAAAATACGAACACTTCTAAGCGTTGTGCAAAGTTGTTGAATTGTGTAAGGGTCAAACCACCCTAATTCAATCTTCTGTGGATTTGTGTGGCAATGACCTATGATTTGGAAGACAGTAGGATTCCATACTTGAACTTCTCGTCAATGTAGTAGGATCTCTACTTAGCTTTGCATATTGATTTTGTCTTCGGTTAGCTTGTTGATGACCTGTATAATTGGATGACGGTATATTGATTTTGTCTTTGGTTAAGTTGCTCTAGCTTCCCTTGTAGCGACTTCCTATCATTCTTTAGCTTCTTGATTTGGGTAAGTAAGCTTTGATTATGAACCTTTAAGTGTGAAACCTCTTGGACAATGGGGAGAGTCAAGGTTGGAGCCTTATTCTGCGGTTAACCGGTTGGCAGCTCACTCGGCCAGACTTGGCAAGACTTGCGAGTCTCTGGCGAGTGAGACTACACTGTTATGAACCATGAATTGATTCAGAGGAAGGGAGCCAGAGCTGTTGCAATTCTTAATCACAGTGAAATCACATCACTAAAGGATACCCTGATCAAGCCACTGAGGGGACTAGAGCTGCCTAAGGCGCCTTCAAATCTAGATGAAGAGGTTGCAGTCATTGGATACATGGACAAGGAAGGGGCCTTGAATGACAAACTGACGAAAAGAGAGAGAGGTTGTTGCCATAGAAAGATCTGAATGTGGGGATGCTTGAGTAGGAGATAGGAAATGCATAGGAGAGTAGGTGAGAGCTAGAGGAGGCAGGAGAGGAGTTGAGATGCCCACGAGTCAATCATAGGCACAGTGGCAAATGGCTAGGGCTGAACCCTAGTTGCCGCACATAGGTGAACCAGTGCAATCATTTGTGTATTTTTGAAGGTAACCAACCTATAATTAATGTGGGTCATTAACATTAGTTGTGATCCTCTTAACATAATGACTTAATAATTTATTGAACATTAGGACTCCTAATAATAGTTTATATATTTTCCATATATTTAATATTTGAAGCAAATTATCCAATGTTATGGATGCCAATATCCCTTGTGAGTCTGTGACATTCCTTGAAATTTGTGGGGTGTCTCGACACATATCCAAGATGCGTCGCCGACTCACCATTTCCTAAAAACTTGGTAACCATTGGATGAAACTCAATTTACATATCGCATTTTAGGGACAAGTCTGTTTATTTTTATCATGTTTTGAAATTTAAGCCTTAAGGCACTATTTGTGGAATGGACATTATTGTAGAATGTTGCAATATGGATCTTCAATTTATCTTTTGTGAAGCTTATGGTGTTAAGCTATTGACAAAACTCAAGAACTACAATACTAAACAATTTTTGTTGTTGTTGAATTCAGCATGGAGTTCCTTTCCAGATTTCCATCTGGAGATGGCCCCCTTGTTGCCTTTGGTGGTTCCGATGGAGTAATCAGGGTCCTTTCAATGGCGACATGGAAGGTTGCTGATAGTTTTCTGTCTCTGTGTCGACAAGTAGATAGATGTGATTGGAATTTTTTCTTAAATTAGTCATTTATTCTGTGATATAATTCTGAAAGTGCCCTCTGCAGCCTGTAAGAAAATACACTGGTGGTCATAAAGGAGCAGTTTCTTGCTTAATGACATTCCTGGCTTCCTCTGGGGAGGTAATTCCAATTCAAAATCCTAACCTGTTTATTTGTTAAAGATTATCAGTTATAAGATTTTCTCAAGATTGAATTCATATGATTCTCTTCAATATTTCTGTCTGCAGTGTATAAGAAGCTTACCTTTAATTACAGAACTAGGTTGCATATTTAATAATTTATAGCACTGAACCAATAGCATTGTTTGTGGTAGGTGCACAGTCACTTCCAAACATTCTTGAATTTCCATAAGCTGAAATGCTGTAGAAAAGGAAGTGAATAAGATATCTTAGTTTCTCGAAGAAAAGCTGAAGTAATGAGTAAACAGGTTTGTTACTTTAGGAAATGTTTTGACTGTTGCCAGATATGCATAGAATATTCATTCATATTTATCCTGAAACAAACATGAGATGCAAAAATTTTGATTTCACATGAGGTTAAATGAAATTTGTAGAATCCCAAATTGTGAACAATTAGACAGACATACACAGAAGGCATATAACCATAATGATAAAGACTATAAATGTAAAACTTCACAGTAAAGTTGTGCATTGTAAAGAAAGCCATTTGGGTATAGTAGTATCCGCAGTTGCTAAGGAAATTCATGTGAGGTTGGATGTTGCACCTTAAAAAATGGTCGAGTAGAGGAATTCGAAAAAAATGGCTTTCAGTAAAAAACAATATTTGACCATACCAATTTGGAAGTTTCCCATGTTATTGTGGTTTAGCGGCAAGCAGCAAGGTGATCAGGCTTGTATTAATGTGGATCCCTGTGTTTAGAACCCCCCAAGTGGGTGCATTATGTTATTCTCTGAAGGCCATTTTGCCAGTATTTGCATGCAGGAGTTCTATTCTTATATATGCGGGGAAGGACATACAAGTGTTGTACATGCTTTCCAATCGCTAATGTGCATGCTTCCACATGTCATAACTAATATTCATGTTTGACAAGTTTCATGTCAGACTTTACAAGCGCCTCTTCAAACTCCACATCAGTGCAACATGTATATCATTGAGAATTGAACAAGTTTCAAGTGCCATATCACTCAAAAAGTGTCACAGTGTTGTCACATCAATCGCAACAGGTGCCATATAATGATTAAACAAATGTCTTAACAACATTTAAGGATCCAAAGGTTGCACAACAAATATCTAGGATACACTGTGATCCTTGTCAAGTACATACTTATGGATTTCTAGGTCAATCAATCCAAACTTAGCTTTCTTACACATATTAAGGTGAGCTGGTCATTACTGGGTCACACATACCCTCCTGGGAGCACTCTTGACTCAAAAACCTCTTCCTCTGACATGCATTTTTCATCAAAATGTTATTTGTATAGTCGGGTGGTTCCCATCATCTAACCATGTCAGCGTGGAACCTGATAGTACCTGCATGAAACTCCACATACATTAGTGGTAGTCAAATCAATATAGAACCATATGACCATATCGATGCTACAAGCTACACAACAACACAACTCATACTTGTGCAATAAGCACCACATAGACAGAATTTGTGCCACCTGTGCCACACAAACCACTTTGCACTATATTGCACTATATGTGCCACAAAGATTATACATGCGGTAGATGTATCATTTACATAGATTGTCACTGCCACATACATTTCATGCATGTACGAGGAATAGGCAACTTCTTTACTGCAACATCCAATCAACATAGGTAAGAGGGTGAAGAGTCTTGTTATCGATGCTCTACCAATATGACTGACGACCTCCACAAATAATGACACAGGCCAAGAATACAATACAAGAATGTTATTGTATACAACTTAATGAACAAGAAGGTGGGGCATTACAGTGCTTGCTAAATGTCTCCAACCTTCAACAACCTAGTTGCATTATCACCATACGAAAATTATGGAACCTTCTCCCTAGGCCCTGAGGAATTGAAGCTGGTGGACCGGTGGTGTGTTAACATCAATTTGGTCACTGCCTTAGATAGGTGTTGTGGTTGACAGATTACAACTGTGAGGTGAAAGCATTACAAGGCAGTGAATGATGAGCTGGTTGGTCTCAATTGAAGACTGCAATTTTCACCCTAGGGTGAGGAGCTGCATGTTTGATTTGCAATTTGTTTCTTAAGATCTATGAAATTACACATGCTAGTGGAACAAAACTACATGCCCATTTGCATTAGATAAATTCCGAGTATAGGCTAACTGAGTCATTTTAAAAATTTCTAGCTACTAAGCAGGCTTCCGAAAAGATAGTGACCATCCAATTTGCAGGAGGTTGCATCCTGAAGAGATAAGAGATGGAAAAAAGTCCGTAGCTCATCATAGGGATGTCCTTTAATTCTACGGCCTCAATAATTTGAGGAAGGCATCCATGCAAACTTGCTTGGACATGGTTCATCACTGATTATTGCCTCTAAAATGAAAGGTTATGTGATTAAGAATTGACTCTTGATGAAATGACCATTGCCTTGATGGGTATAAATGGGATTCCTTGTGATTTCTACAAATCTACATGGGATTTTATTGGTCCCATTTTACTTCAAGCTTATAAGGAAGCTTTATTGAAGCAGTGACTTGGGGAATGTATCAATAAAGGTTTGTTTTGGGTCTTTTTTGAGCATGGAGATCTTGTGTGACGTGTCTTAAAAGTTAAAACTAGCTGGATGTCTATAAACTTTCTCCATGTTTCATACATGATATTGTTGGCCATGACCTTCAGAATTAAGCACATTCTCTTGGTTATTATTCGTTTAAAGAAATAGGATTATTCATGGCCAATTCATCTTGGACAACATTCTCATTGTTTGGGGGGGATGGAATGGGAAAAATGCCTCGGTTTGGATTTCTAGTTAATCAAGTTAGATTTTGAGAGAGCTCACGACAGAGTGGAATGATCTTTCATTTTAACTATTGCTAAAGACATTGGGATTTGGTCAATGTT
>NWUY0300048194.1:12384-25915 GCA_004151065.3 Larix sibirica | reverse complement strand
TGAGGAAATCCCAAGTAGATCTGGGCGTAGATCTGGAGATTGACCATATTCAAGCTTAACCAAAAATTTAAGAGAACGTTAATAGGTTTAAAATGACCCATGAATCTAAGGAACCCACACATTTGCAATATGTTGTCCATTTCTAGAAACAAGACCACAATTTAACCCAGCTCCGATATTTGCAATGGCATCAGCTTGTTGGTTGTTGATCCTCAAAATGTGAAAAAGAGAGATAGNNGTGGAAATGGAACTTGGATGTGGGTTTACGATGGTTTTTGGCTAAGGCCCTAGCTTCCTTAATCACCAGTAGGGAATCAACGATAGCTACTAAATCCTGGACATTATTTTCCTTTGCTATGTCAATACCTTTGAGCAAGGCAAGCCACTTCGCATCATTGTTCGTCTGCCTTCCGAGCCCCCATGCGTAGTCTGTCAGTTTGTTTCCTTCGGAGTCCAAAAGGACTCCCCCTGCACCTACCAACCCAGAGAAAGAATAACAAATGTTGCAACAATCCAAAATTTTATTTTTTCAATTGTAATGAAATATTCAATTGAATCTAAGAGAACTTACATTTTGTGCCTGCAATGCAAATACCAATATTACGGTCCACCCATCCAATATATCAAAAACAAGAACAAATTTATCACAAACCAACATTTTAATCTTTTCAATTTTACTAAAATGGCTAACTTAAATCTGTTAAAACATTTTTTGTGTATACTTACCATCAATATATCCAATAATGTTACTATATCAACATTGCCAACTATTTGAATTGTTTGAAGATTTATTTGCATAAAATTTCAACAACTTACTAAACCACAAAAAATAAAGTTTATTAGTCTCCCATTTACCAAATGAAATATCACTTTGGTTAAACTTCCTACTTTATTTGTATAAAAAAATATTAACAACTTAAAAAACTTGAATAAAAATATTTTTGAGTAATGTGACATGGCCTAAAGGACTAGTACTAGGCATTAATTAATAATAATAATAACAATAATGAGGATTATCATTCACATGGGACTAACTTTGGTTTATCCCACTCTATTAATATGTGTTAACAAATTGTTTCTATTAATATGTTTTAACAAATTGTTTCTATGATAACAGAAAAAATGGAAGAGAATCATTTGTAATTCTCTCCAATTTTATTCATTTGACATACATCATAACATACTTATGAAGCTTGAGATATTAGTGTTATGACTAAAACCACTTTGTTAGTGTTATGTAATAATATATATGATAAATAATAATCAATTTTATTATAATCACTCTCATTGTAAAGCAACGAGTCCATAAGGCATGGACTTGCTGCTTTGTAACTTCCCTTGTTAATATATTTTTTATTAACATAATTGTTGCTTGATTTAATGAAGATGATTATTTTTCTTTTTTTCTTTTTTATCGTCCTTTTATGTAACAAATGTATATGAATAAAATAAAAGTAATAATGGCGGTGGCTACAGGAGGAACGGTGAGTTTAAGAGTTCATGGTTTTTTTTATAGGAACGTGGTTTCAAGGGTAGTCAAACCTTGGTCAGGTGATTATGGAGGAAGTTCTCCTCGAATTTGACGAAGATGACAAGACCATCCATTCGATAATCTTCTGTACCTATGATGAGCTAAAGGAAATCTGACATTGTTCAAAGGAATTTAATGCCTCGATCAGAGAAGAGGTGATGGATGGTTTTCAGGGTTTTGTGTGGACAACTAGTGGATCCACACAAGGAGGATGTTCAGTCATGGTATAATCCTCTTGATCTGGAAGTAAATTTACATGGATTTGAAGGGTTGTCTCGGGTCTCTAGTCATTCTTTTCCACCTTCATTGCCCTCCAGTCTCAAGGCAAGGAAAAATGTATCAAAGCAAAGTCTGATAGAGTGAAGATGATTCTAGGGCTAGATGTCGACATGGAAAAAGTTGAATCTCTCTCGAATTTGGCCCTGGTAGGAAATTTCATGGGCAAGAATGTGACTAGGGGTCCCCTATCAAAATGGGTGGACGTGGGATGGGGTATATTTTTGGGTTATAGATTGCCTTTTCATGTGTTGATTAAACGGTGGTTCTGTTTCAAGGTAAAATCGAAGGAGGAAATGAAGGCTATTATATTGAGAACATGGTTGTGGGGTCCGTCTAGCTTGGTACTGAAGCATTGACGGCCTGATTTTGATCCCAGGTCAGATCCCTTTTACATATAGCATATACGGTCCTGTTACCGGAACTTCCATTGGTGCTCTGGCCGGGCTCAGTTTTAGAAACTATTGCTAATTCCATTTGTAAGTTTAAAGGTCTAAACAAGCAAAACCTTTCAAAGGTGGAGAGGGTTGTTGTATAATTAGACCTTAGAAACGGGTTGCTATCGGAATGGAGATTGAGTGAAAGCATGCATCCTTTGTTCAAGTACTTGTATTAAAGGAAGATGTTGTTTCAATGCATTATATGTGTATAAGTAGGCCATCTTTGGATAGATTATTTGGTTCCTTTTTATACTCCTAGGAGTTGAAAGGACTGGTCGGAAGGTTTCCAGTATGTGGGGAAGACTGAGGTTGCTCTAGTAAAGGTCCAGTATTGCGTGCAGGGTGAAGTTCATGGACCTCAAAAATAGGAAACCATTCTTGTACCTATTTCTTCATAGCTAGATGGCCCAATACTTCCTACAGTGGATTTGGCTTCAAAATTTAAAGGTACGAATCATTCTTGTTCCCCTTTGTTTAAGGAGAGTTTCTCCATCTCGTCATCATTTGTGTTGTCTTTGAATACAAGCCTGCAAGTCCAGTTGGCCTCTTTGATGGGTACTAAAGAGGGTGTTCCTAAGCTTGTCTCTATGTTAAATGAGGTGGTCACTGTAACTTCACCTAGTTCTACTCAACCTATTTCAATGCCTATTCTAGATCCATGTTCCAAAGAACCCTCCTTGCCCAATTATCAATTGCGATCTAAGAAACCTGTGGGATGAGAGAATGAAGGAATAGTTGAGGGGAGGTTGGCTCCCTTAGCAAATCCTCATACCCAGTTAGGATGGAAGTCCTACCTGTTGAAAGCCAAACACAAGGCTTCAAAATAAGTTTTTCAAGGAAAACCCCTCAGAGATGGTAGGCCTTTCGGCACGATTCCTCCATGACAGTGCTTTCGTTTAACATGAGAGGGGTAGTGGGTGTGTAATACCCCGGTTCTTAAGCCTTGGACTTATGGTATTTTATTTGACTATGGACTTATGTTCTATTTGTTAATGTGACTATGGAATTATGCTCATTTGTTTGATGATGATTATGGACTTTGGCATTATTATTATTAATGGTAATGAATGTAGTTGTTATTAATTAAATAAACAACTAGCTCAACAAAGGCAACTAAAATAGTATGGGAGACNCATGTGTAGTCTGTCAGTTTGTTTCCTTTAGAATCCAAAAGACCCCCCCCGCACCTGCCAACCCAGAACAATTTGTATTGTGTTAATAGAGCGCTTTTTATGTTACTTGGTTTGAAAAGTTTTTAATTTAGTGTTATTATATTTTAGGTTAATTTTATTGATAGATTTTAATATTATTGTAAAGATATTTTTATTTGTTATTTGGTTAGATCATAATTTTAAAATTAAATTATTATTATTATTAAAAAATTAATACAATAAATTTTTAGTATATTAAATAAAATATATAGGTGATAGATTTACTATATAAACATAATGGCCAAATACATATTATGGCAGAAAAATTATGTAAATCTTTAAACATTTAGAAATGTCCAATTTTCTCTCATTTTACAATCAATCTTGATGTTGGGAGAGAAATTGAAAACTCTCATATAAATGATATGGAGATATGCCCAACATCAAATCCATATAAAGTAAAACACTACATAAAAATGTTCAATTTTCTCTCATTTTGCAATCAATCTTGATGTTGAAAGAGAAATTGAAAACTTTCACATAAATAATATGGAGATATGCCCAACATCAAATCCATATAGAGTAAAACGCTACATTCCATTTGACCATTTGAATACACATTAATGATAAACCCTTTTTGTATATTTAAACACACATGAGCAAATAAACCTCACCTTCCTACTGTGTAATTTATAATGTAGATAAACTAGTAATCCCGAGCCATTGTTTGCATGTTTATCTTAGTCATGGCAAGTGGCAATGTTGTTATTTTAATAGTTTATGATAACAATAATAAAATAAGTATAGTTTATAAAATATTATATTTTTTATCAATTTAAAAATTGATTTTAAAATATAAATATCAAAATATTATAAAAAAGTTGATGTTAATTAATGTTTTATTAGAAATAAAATAATATAAAAATGTAAAACTCATTTAAATTATTACTATTCAAACACATTTTAAAACTATAACAATCCAAAATGTACCACATTATTCCCTTTGTTTATTCCTTTTTTACAATGAATTTTATTAAAATTAAAATAATTGAAAAATTACAAAACTTACCTCTCATTCATTCAAACACAATTTAACACTATAATAATCCAAACTCCAATCCTAAAAACACAATTTAACACTATAATAATCCAAACTCCAATCCTAACATAGTGATTGTTTGTTGTACCACCAACCAATAGATATCCACACAAAAAACAAATTCTAACTTCCAAGTGGATCATTACCTTCTTTAAAATGCTTTTATATGCCACTTGCTCTTTCTCTAACCATGGAACTACCCATATGCAACATCCCATATCAATCAAGATCTAAAACATCTAGATGACAAACTAAATACTGATTAAGTATGTTGAACTAGGTTGTGAGTGCATTCTATCCTCAATAACAATTTGTCCTTAAACTGCAAATGAACCATCTGACAAACAACAAGACTATGAAAATGATATGTGCCAATAGTGTTGAGTTGATAAAGCTTTCTTTATGCCATTCAAATCCCTACCTTACTAAGTTATAGGGTTCTTCCATTAGTTCTGCACACAAACCATTTTGAACAACACCCTTGGTAAGCTTTAATGTTGCTTTAAACATATACGAAAATGTATTATTACATTGATGTTTGTGAGTGTGTATATATGGTAGAAACAAAAATGAGAGAAATCCTCAATAAACACTAACTGTTGGTGAGCTAGAATCAAACTCTTGACCTTTTATCAACATGTTATAACCCACCAGGGAATATAAGTGAACAACATGCCTCCATATGTGCCCAGGATAAGCAACAAGGGGGAGAATTCAATTGATTAAGGTAACCATTTGGACCAACATCCCTTCTAAACCATGCAAGACATGAATGTTCCAAAAGAAGGTGTGTCTAAACCATCATACACGAGTTAGCATATAGACGCTCCATAGGAATCCATTCACAAAACACTCTCAAGCATTAATTACATCACATGGTACATAACACTCTTCAAAGAAATGTTTATATACATCAATATCAACCATCCATGCCAAAGGCCAAAAGCACTCTGATGGAAAAAACCCCATATATAATCGCATCATGCAAATACACCAAAACGCTCCTTCAACAATGATAACGCATGCAATCAAGGAGCTGTGTCAAGCAAGGAATTTAAGAGCACTCTACCAATAAGTGATGATGATATGATCTAGATGCCAAACCATATAAATAACACTACAACACTCATGAAGAAAGTGATCCATATGACATGACCAAGTGATGCATGAGTGATGAACAACATCATAATAATATTCCATAGCTACTAACATCCATTAATCACAACATGAAGCAAAGATCTAGCATAAAGAATCCAAGGCATCATGACAAAAGTAAGCCTCCAAATCTCCATCACCATGTAACTGCTTACTGAAATTGTGATAAAATCACAAGTGAACACCCATGCACAATGGGGTGTAATAAGTGCTAAATAGACTTTGTGCTCATCCTGATATAAATTCTATTGCGTGATTGAATGGCCTCATCCAATGACCCAATAGAATTTCCTCGAGATGGGTTCAAGGTCTATCGGGCGCTTAATGTTTGCCCATACAAAGTGTATGGAGGAAAGAAGGTATACTCAATACATCTATATTGTCAACATCATATGGTAGGGACTTATGTCAGTGAAAATGAAATGATGAAGGGGTCATTTATGGCCATCCAGTGCCCACCCATGATCATGATCATCATGAGAATGCCATGTGCATTATGGTTGCAAGTGGTCTATATGCCATGTATGAAGGTTAATGATATTCATTGTGTTATCTTGGCACATATATAAATAGTTGGAATATAAATTGAGATATGTATGTTCATCTTCAAGTTATATATCTTATCTCATATTCTACATTGGGATATGCGTGGAGATAACATTGTGGATATCATTCCATGTATGAATGGGTGTATGTGTTGTTAATTTTGTGCTTATTAGCTCTACATCAACATGCATTATGCTTGCCACCATGTTTTCTTTGTTTGCAATTTATTTTTAATTTGTTTGTATAAACCTCTGACAACATGTGCCAAGGAATTTGTACCTTAGCTTCCATATTGATACATATCAATATGTAAGACATATGTTCCATAATCAATAAGCATTGAGTTGTAACCTTATTGCAATTTAGTGCAATATATGCATAGTTAGGTCTTTAGAAATAGAGATCTAACCACATGTCATATACTGCATCCTATTGTAGTAATTAATATGTTGCAGCTCGATGCATAATGTTTCCCTATTTGTCTTGCAACATATGCCAAGGAACTTGTACCTTGGATTCTATATTGATACATTATCAATATGTCAAGTGTTGGGAGGATATACTTTGGAACTTGTACCTTGGATTCTATATTGATACATTATCATGGGAGTATATACTTTGGAATTTGTACCTTGGATTCCATATTGATACATTATTAATATGACGTATGTTGGGAGGATTTGCATTGAAATAATTGTAAATGTTTGAAAAGTAGTAAGTCTAAACATGCTACTAATTGACCCTTTTTTACCACTCAAATAACTGAAATGGAAACTGGTATTATTGACCCGAAATCCATAAAAAAATAATTTAATATAGATAGAATTATAGAAATCAGAAGTCAACATTGCGCAATCTGGGTGCAGTGAGAGAAGATGGGCGCAATAAATCCATTTTTGCATAAAAACAACAATTTCATCAATACAAAATTGCATGGTTGAATTCCAGTGATGACAAATTGAAAAATGTTGAAAATGTAGAATGTTTAGCCAATGTTAGATATTGGATCAACGTTTTGGCTTTTTACATGAACTTATAATGAATTGATCTTCATTGTAATCAAGGCGATATCTTTGAAATTGTTATTTGTAATGGTAAATGTTACACAATACATGAACATGTCATCAATGCTTGTCCAAGAATCCTGATATAACACCCTTCTTACACGAAACTTTGAAAAACAAAAAAAATCTCCTTATATTTATGTCAAGTTTGCTTGTTGCTTAAGCTTTACCATTTGCAATCGTTGTGAGACTCATATCTAACCATTTATTGAGGTTCCATGTTTATTATTATGATATACCCACTGAGTTTTAGCTATTCACATGAGTTGCATCTAATACCTATTAATGCAAATATACTATATCGTTGGAGGGAGTTGTTTTTTGGACAAGTTACACCTAACGTCTTGGAAATGTATACTGGAGTAGGATAAACTTTAAAGTTGGAATCCAACGGCCCAACAAGTCAAAGTTTTGGTCAACCCAGAATTCTAATCGATTTTATCGAGATCTAGATCCTTTTAAAATGGAACAAAACCCTCGGATCATACAAAACTTAGACTACCATGAAGTTTTGACCAAATTCAAGCCCAATTTTTCCTTTAAGAACAATAAAAATTATTACAAATTTAACTTATTCTATGTATATCCATATCTTTGCATGAACCGCATGTGCATTGACTTCATCCTTGCTCATATGCGTAGCTCTTAATTAGGTTTACCCCATGACAAACACATGTAAATAGGTTTATGTCATGAGAAACACATAATTTAATAGAAGCTTCTTTCGGGGTAATATTAAGTTTCTATCAACGTTTATTGTGCACTATTGTCACTAATTTCTACGTGTACCTTGCGATTGTTAGGACACAAATATGCAAATGTCGTTGAGCCACTAGACGCGTATGACTTTATAAATCTAATGCTAGAGGAGTGAATAATGCATACAAAGTCCAAAGGTAGAATGAGAAAAATTGACAAGGAGGTAAGGTTAAGAATTTCAGCCTCATTTGTCTCCATAGATTTCGCATTCTAAATGCAATTTATATCAACAAACTTAAATGAACCCACGAGTCTTTCGTTTCACTCTTACCCCTCGATGCTATGTGATTCTCCAACGTTACTTTGTACTTATCAAAATATTTGAATAAATGTGTGTCGATAATTACTTTGCATATCTTGTCTTGACATTTGCACCGAGTTTAGAAGATGTTTCTACTCTTTGGAATTTCTTTACTTTTGGTCATCAATGTTACTCTTTCTACTCTTTTCTTTATTTCAATTTCTTTTGTTCTATCTTTCTACTCTTTTCTTTATTTCAATTTCTGTTGTTCTAGTTTTGTTGGTAGTTCCTATGTTTGGAGGGGAATCTTTAGTTTATGAGTTTCATTGTATATGGAGTATTTTCATGGCTTATCATTGTTATTGTTTGATTGTGTTTTATTTCTATCTTTGGAATATAAATATTTTTTTCTCTCATAATTATTGTTTTTTTTTAATTTCTTATTTTTATAAAAAAATGTTTTTCTTTCTTTTTTAACTTCAACAAAATTTGAATAATTTCTATTTATATTTAGTAGTGCATTCTGGCCACATCTACTCACCATTTTTCCTTTTCTTATGCTCAACATTTCATTATCCTTTAAAGCATATTAACATGCTTAATCTTAGAATTCACCTTAACCTAGAATTTAAAATGCAACCCATTAAAATATTTAGTGGTTCCCTACCATGAAAAATTTTAGGGACGAAATTTAGTTCATGGGTTAATTTTCAATGTCTTTTCTCGAAAAAAGATTCGCCAATTTCTTTTTTTACTAACATGAATCGACCAAATTCCTTAGGATAATTGTTTTTACCCTGTACATCACCAAGACCTTTATAAAACCCCTATAAATTTGAATATTTTTACAAAAATATCGCCAANTTATAAATTTGAATATTTTTACAAAAATATCACCAAACATTTTATGGTTGGAAATTTAAGAATTAGTAAGATTTGTTAAGGTTTCTACATTTAAGAAAATTATGGATCCTTAAAATTTTCCATGTTCCCCACTCTTTATTTTCTTCCAAGTTTGTCCTAATTTTTAGGATAATAAATTGTTCATGTATAGCTTCCATGTGTAATCCAAGGGTAATTTTTTTCTCTCAAATGTCTCAACATCTTAAGGCACAATATGATCTTGTTGTTTCCGTTGTCTTGTTTTTGTACATTATAAATTATCCCACCAAATTATAGATTGGAATTTCATCTTGGTCACAACAAATTTCTCACTTCTTAGGTCATAGTACTCCATGTTTTCTTATTAACCCTTGTATCCAAACCATAATAACCTTGGATTTAATCCCCTTTAAAATATGAAACCTTTGCATTTAATTTACTTCCTTGTTTATAGATTACTTTTATTAGCCTCTTCAAAGTTTCTACCACACCAAGTTGGGCACTAAGAGTTTCATGCTTTGGTTTAAATTCCTCACAATCAAACGTGGCTTCAAAAACCTCTAACCTTCTCACTAAATATTTAGGAATATCTATCTTTATGCTCCTTCCCAAGTAATTTGTATTCCTTTATAAACCATTTTGGTTGTTTGCTCTAATAAGAAATTGATGTTGAGAATACACTTGTTTCAATCCACCAATATCCTCTTAATGGTACAAGCAAACAAAATCCTGCATTAATTCCAATATTATTCTAATTTATTGAAATCCATAATCTCTTCAAATAAATTTATGAATGTGCAAATTCATTTTTACTCTACAAATAAAAATGAAAAAACAAACAAACAAACATTATAAAAAAACATTGATCTAAACAAGGATTTGAGGAAAAACATTGATCTAAACAAGGACTTAAGAAAAAATATATAATATATTATGTAATTAAAAACACAGACTATACCACAAAACAACATTTTAGTGGCACTCCTTTATTTTTATTCTTCTTCACCCAAAATACATATAAAAAATCCAATACGCATCTACCAAAAATCATTCTCGTTCAAACAAAACAAAGAATTCACCCCTCCTTTTTTTTTCCTACTAGTAAAGGCTCTCCCCTAAATAAATAAAGTTCCCCAGTACGAAAATATGACCCAAAAGAATACATCACCATTTTTTAGAAACAATATGGTGATGGGTTGTAAGTTGCTAGAGGTAGAGGCTCTCAAGTCTTTGTAGGAATTGATCCGGTTGTGGGGCTTGAAGATGCATTTATCTTGTCTCAGGATTTGATTTTACAGTTGCATCAGCATAATATTTTTGTTCTGCAGCAGGCTAGAACATTAAAACTCTTTAACATGTGGTCGTGGTTTTCGGCAAAAGATTTGGAGTTGGTACCTCCCTTTGATTTGGAATGGGACATATATGTATAGAACATGTACCAGGCATGTATTTCCTTGACTGAAAAGGAATATGCATTAGTTTGGTGCTACAAACCTTTAGATGGATCGCTTACGGACCGACTTGCCTACAAGCTTGCTATGGAATCTGTCTAGAATACCACTCCTTGTTGGTGGATAAAAAAAGTATGGAAAGGAAGGGTTCTGCTCAAAATACAATGCTTTGTTTGGATTTGTTTCCATAATAAAATCCTTGTGTGGCGGAATCTGCAGAGGAGGGGATTTGAGGGGCCTAGTATGTGTTATATGTGCTTGACGGGAGAAGAGATTCTTGCTCATTTATTTGGATGCTACTCATTTTTCCAATCTATCCAGAGGAACTTAAATATTCTATCGGTTTCGATCTTTCCTGGGACTTACCATCATTCAAGGGCAATGTGTCTCGGTGGTTTGAGAACAACAGGAAGGAACCTCTCATTTGTTTCATCTTATGGGGCATTTGGAAAACACGTAATGATTCTATTTTTAACAACAGGAAGGAGACCGTGGAGATGGTGGCTACAAAATCCTTGGCACACTTTCTAGAATCAAAAGGGAAAGAGGTATTGAAGGCGCCAAGGCTGTTAATTTTTACAGAATCCACTTATTGCTTCTCTTTGGGTTACTTTGATGGAGCAGCTAAAGATGGACTAAGTGGAGCACGTGCAGTTTTGAAGCTGTCCATGAATCATGCCTTCCATTTATCATTCATGGCAGGCTTAGGTTCAAACTCTAGAGCATAACTTCTTGCAATGTGGGGGATTTTATTGTTTGCAAAAGAGAGAGGACTACTTTCTCTCCAAGTATTTGGGGACTCCAAATGCATTATCAATTCGGATCTTGGGTCGGATTCCTTGAATTCATTGATATTAAGATATTGGATGTCTTCTCTCAAGCATTTGATCTCCTCTTTTGATCAGATTCAGTTCACTCATATATATCGGGAAGCTAACCTGGTCGAAGAGTCTCTATCAAAGAGACGGTTGGGAAAGATGGATGGTTGGATATATTTGGAAGAGTACATGGATGGAGACCTTCTTATTTCTGATCGATTTCCTTTTTTTAATGCTGACTAATTTCTGAGAGTCTATGTTGACTGGTAGAAGGATTCTCTTAATGTCAAAACTTGTTTTGAGAAATTGCCTTTTGTTGGGAGGTTTTCTTCTTGCTGGATGGATGTTGTGTTGGATTTTATTTTGAGGTTTTTTTAATGAGAAGTAGCTCACTTATCAGTTTATGAAGTAATTTCTGATAGCAACTTTCTTAATATAAAGTTGTTTTTTCCCGTGTGAAAAAAAAGTTGCTCTTGGAATATTTCAAAAGGTTAAAAAATCCACTCAATTGGGTTGTGTTAACACATTGATTGGTCCCATAAGTACAATTTATGGCCATATAGACTCTATTTGGGTTTATTCATGACCTCATCACCCATAATCAAATTTCCAACTCCTATACTAGCAACTAAGACCTAAGATTTGGCCAAAAAAATTAAAATTTTCTTTCCATCACAACGATAACAGTTATAACCTAGGGTTTAGTTGCTATTAATGTCCATATCCAACATTAAGAGCACCATCCCATGCAACACACTTTTTCATACTTTTGACACTCGTCTTTTTTAATGTAGCGTGTGTCTCTTTCAATAAATCAATGTATGGAATAAGACTAATGAACAAAATTCCACCTACCTCACTCTAAGAGGCCTCCCAAAATTAATAAAAACCAAACTTTTGGAATATGTGGAGCATCTTTAGAGAGTATAATGCTATGCTTCTAGTTACCTTGAGATATTTAGAGTAATTATCTCATTTTGACCCATAGCTTGGAGGAGTGAAGATAGTTAAAGGAATGATATGGACTTGAATCTATCCTTGATATAAAAGAATCTTTAAGAAAAAGGTGAGACAACCACATTGAATTTTTGTTTGATTTTTAATTTAGACTTTTCAATAGATATGTTATGCTCTTTTATGCTAACATACATCTTCTTTGGTTTGTCTCTGATAGGAAAAGGTAGGATTTTCTTTTGTCAAAGAAAGAGTGAGATTTTGTGTTTCTTGTCACGTTCCCCAACCCCTCCATTGAATTTAGAGGTGATGGGAGACAACCTGACCCATTTTTTTCTTCCAATACCTCCATTTCTACACATAGTCACAATGGATTTTGATCTGAAATCCACCTTGCCGCAATCCACAATTTGCAATCCGCAGGCCGCACTGCAGAATTCATAAATGCGGAACCATGATTCACCATACCATAAAATCTCCCTTCCGTAGTCCGCAATTCTGCATTGCGGAACCATGATCCGCCATACCAGAAAATTTCCCTTCCGCAATCCGCATTTCCACATTGTGGAACTCGGAAATGTGGAAGATTGATTTTTACCATACCAGAAAATATCCCTTCTGCAGTTCGCAATTCTGCATTGCGAAACTTGGAAATGTGGAAGCTCAAAATTGCCTTCCCGAAAATTTTCCCCTTCCGCAATCCGCAAGACACATTGCGGAATGCGGGAATGCGGAAGCCCAAATCACAGTTCTGGGAAAATTTCCCCTTCCGCAATCCGCAATTCCGCATTTGCGGAACTTGGAAATGTGGAAATCCAAATCCGACCTTCCGAAAAATTTCCCCTTCCACAATCCGCATTGCGGAATGCGGGAGTGCAGAAGTCTAAATCACAATCCCAGGGAAATTTCGCTTCCAAAGATAGTTCCCAACACCCGCAATCAGCAATGAGAAGTAGCTCACTTATCAGTTTATGAAGTAATTTCTAATAGCAACTTTCTTAATATAAAGTTGTTTTTTCCCGTGTGAAAAAAAGTTGCTCTTAGAATATTTCAAAAGGTTAAAAAATCCACTCAATTGGGCTGTGTTAACACATTGATTGGTCCCATAAGTACTATTTATGGCCATATAAACTCTATTTGGGTTTATTCATGACCTCATCACCC
>NWUY0300048179.1:0-13180 GCA_004151065.3 Larix sibirica | reverse complement strand
TACCAAAAACCAAAAATTTGGAATTTCTATAGTTTGAATTCAAATATTTAAGAATTCTCTTAGTGGAAATGAGAAGGACCAAGTTTCTAAGAAGAAGCCTTGGGCTAAGGAATCCATATGTTTTTAGTGATGACATTATCACATTCGAGGGAACTGTAAGGGANTGCTCCCTTAGTAGGGTAGCATCTAGCGCTCCCTATTCATCTTTTACATGCTTATGACTAGAAGAAAACCTTCCAGGTCCATGAAAGCTGTAGCACTTGAAAAACTGCTCGAGAAGGCTAATACAAAATAAATACATAGCTATACTGATAATTTAAGCAAAAACTGAGAGTTGAAGTTGTCCAAAAGAGTGTCGATCCTATGAAATGCTCCCAGCCTATGAAATTCAGTGGAACAAAGCAGAAACCAAAAAACTGATATAGATGCATGATAAACCAAAAAAGAGATGCCCAACCAACAAGCAGCTAGTGAATGCTAGTGTTCATGACTACTCCATCGGAATCAACAATCCCATTCTTGTTTGAGCTTAAGTCGACAAAGTTCCCAGCTTGAGCCATGAAATGCTTCAATTTTTCCATCTTCCTTCCCATATCAACCATTTCCCTGCTCTCAGTACCAGATTTGAATTTTTTTTTAGGGTAGCAGAGACCCACTGTCTCGTCCAGGTGCTCCACCTTCTCTGCCACCATAATGTTATGGTGTTTCACTTCATTATGAGTTGCTTCAGCCATAGAATACAGGCGGATCAGGACCTTCTTAAACTCTAGGTTTTCATTGCGAACTAACCGGACTTGGCCCTCCAACTCCTGCACACGATTCTTCATATCCAATTCATAATTTGTGAGGCCATGCCTCTCTTCAATATTATGAGAACTTCCATCCCTGTCAAACCTGCGATGGGGGCCATGCAGTGAGTGCCTCCTATCCACCGAGACACCTAAATCCTCATCCACCATCGGAATTACCCTGATACAATTAGGGCTTCTGATGGACTTAATGCACCTAATGCACTTCGAGAAGGGACTATCTCCAGTCTGCAAATTCAAATGATACTCCATACTACAAACCAACACGATAACACATAACCAACGCGATATCAAACACATAACCCACGCAATTACAAACATAGACCAAAATGAGGAGCAACTAGCGGGAATGTGAACTACAACTAACCCTTCCTGTCTTAAACCATGCCCCTTTCTTCGCATGCCGGCCAACTGGAAGGCCAGCCAGCAACCATAAATGCTGAAGTGCTTGCAAATATCACGGGGATTGAGCTGGCCATCACATTGAGTGGTGTGGTTACCAAAAACCAAAAATTTGGAATTTCTATAGTTTGAATTCAAATATTTAAGAATTCTCTTAGTGGAAATGAGAAGGACCAAGTTTCTAAGAAGAAGCCTTGGGCTAAGGAATCCATATGTTTTTAGTGATGACATTATCACATTCGAGGGAACTGTAAGGGAGTCCAACTCCAATATTTGCCATGGTGTCAGCTTGACCATTAAGATTTCTTAGAGCATGAAAATAGGAAACCTCTGTGAATTCTTTACTGATGTTGAGAAGGAGGTGATGCAATTTAGAGGAGGGGTTCTTCCTATTGGTAACAATGTTTCTGGAATCTTTGATGACGATGAGAGAGTCTCCGATAACCTTCAAGTTCTCAATGCCCAGATCTAAAGCAATCTCTAGACCTTTAATGAACGCGAGCCATTCTGCTCCATTATTCGTCTTTCTCCCAATACCCTAGGCAAAATCTTTCTTCTTATTCCCCTTGGAGTCGAAAATTACTCCCCCCACACCTTCCAACCCAGCTATTACATTGTCCAATGTTGTAAAATGTTTAATTGTTGATTAAATATACTGATGATTTACATTGTTATGGACAAATATGTAATCGAATGGTATAACACATTAATGCAATCATTATATCCAGATATAATAATTAATATTAAAAAATCAATATTATTATAAAAAAAATTGACTTTTAATGAATAATTGAAATTAAAAAAACATTAATTAAAATATGAACATATTAGTGCATTGTATTTTTAAACTTAGTGAATAGTGCGTGACAGTCATAAATAGTAAATGGCACATTTAAATTGCTATTGTGTGCATGCTCATTTTTATCATGTAACATCACTATTATGCATATGTGTTGTAAATGCACTATTTATCTTAATGACAACAACAATGTCTCAATTAATTATACCAACAATGTTATTTTTCTTACACACCAATGTTTTAATTATACAAGAACACTAGTGCTTTAGGAAAAATTATAAGCACTAGTGCATTTAAAAAATTAACACAATAGTGCTAATGCATATAAAAAGAACACCAATGTTGTCAACAATATCGTCAATACTACATAAGAATTCCGATTCGTATGATAATATACACACCAATGCTTTTGACAAATCACAAGAACTGAAGTGGTTTGTAAATTAAACATGGTCATCAGTGTTGATATGTATAAAAAAACAACATTATCGTCAACAACATAGTCAATTATACATAATATAAGCACCTATATATGTATTGGTTTATAATATGCATTGGATAGCTGTTGATAAAATATGTGCACAATGGTGTACATTAGATATCTATGCATTGGTGAGTTCTTGAGGATTATCAGCACTGGGATGTCAAATACATAATATATGCACTAGGTGGACATTGATATATTTCAAGCACTAGCGTGTCCTATTTTAATGGTATGCATTAGTGTGGCATATGATTGCTGCATTGATAGCTCACAGGGGTGTAGTTCGACTGGAAATTGAAGTGAAATAAAGGTCATGGTGTATATAGAGGTTACGAGTTCAAATCACCTTGGATTACTCGTGCCCCATGCTTGTGGGCTGTGTGGGTGCATTTAAGGGTATAGTGGTAGTGGATAGCAATCGACCCCGTGTAATGTGAGTGCGTGCACTGGCCCAGTTGCCCATTCCCCTAGTAAAAAAAGAACATTGCTGCATCAGTGTGTATTGTGTAAATACAACCTCCACTCGCCCTTTCTTTTAGTTATAATGAAGGTCCATTATAAGCTCCGTCAAAATCCCTATTACCAGTGACAGAGGTTTTAGAAAAGTTTATATATATATATATATAATGTAGCCTAATTTTGTAACATTATAAATCTCCACAAAAGCCTCTACTAGAAAGTGCTTTCCTTTTTTTCCTTGTATTGAACAATTTCCAAGGTGAACAATGACATGGCACTACAAAGGGAATAACCACTTGCTCATTACATGGGAATGGTGAATTGAGAATTGATATGAATGGAAAATGTCTGTTGATTTAATTTGTTAATAATTTGTAATTACTAGTTACCATGTTATTTATTGTAGTTGTTGAATGTATGAGTTGTCTAATTCTTGTAGTTGTTGAATGTATGAGTTATCTAATTCATGTAGTTGTTCGTTAATTGTAGGATATACTATTCTGCCATTCATGTAGTTGTTCGTTAATTTCAAGATGCACTATTTTTCTTACATTTCCTTCTAGGGATGAACATTTTTCATTTTCCTTTCTTATAAGGTTGGTAGGTTTTCATACACATAAACATTCATAGTTTTAGAAATTCCCTACATAACTAATGCTTCCATTTGTGTTTATGATGGGGACTCAACATAACTATTAAAGAAAATGGTGCTCCACATGAGTGTATTATCCCATCAACAATATCATCGAAAGACAATATACTCATACAAGGAAAGCATAATTGGTTGCATCCAAAAGATCTGCACCACATAAATCATGAAAGTGGTAAGCTCTTGTGAGAGATATATGAGAGGATTGGTACACAAGATGATATGGAACATAGAGATAGAATACTGGAATTTAACTGAACATAAAAGCAAAATATAATAACTGATTTGAATTATGAATACAAGATATGAAAAATAAGCCCATAAATTAGATAAGTCCATATTAGATATGTTGGTTTGTAGTGATGAGGCAGAGGAATTTTATATATTTACATTTCTTCCAAGCCTTTATTGCTTAAAAAGGTTAAACCCCAATCTATACTTAACGATGTGAAAACTTTAATTTAATAATGCTCAAAGCCCAATGTACCAACGGATATCTTTCTTCCACTCCCAATTTTTATAGAGATACTCTTCTATTACACATTGTATTTTCTATCTAGTATTATTGTCTTCTTGTCATTCATGGTGAGCTTCTTCCAACCACGTCGGAATGGAAGATTTAATGGAATATAAGATTGAGACTTCTTATATTCTATAAAGGGAAAGTGCTACCACATTTTCCTTCCCTTTTTGTAGATTATTTTAAATCAAACCCTTGCATTTTTGTTACTCTTCTTATGACAATATTTGCTCCAAAAATTACTTGAGGCTATCATGGTATATTGAATTTAAAATGCCTCCCAATGAGATATTGTTACCATTTTTCCACTGCATGTAAAATTGCTACTATATCTTTTTCATATGTAGATTTTACCAAGTCTTTTCCCTTGAATTGTCTACTTTCAGAATCCAAGGATCTCCTTTCTTGCATTAATATTGCTCTAATTTCTAGTCTCAATCCATTATCTTTGACTATGAACATTTTACCAAAATCAAGCATTGTGAATACTAGTTTGGAAGTCATAACATCATTTTAGAGTGAGAATGCCAAAGTAGCCTCTTCATTCTATACAAATGAATTTTTCTTCAAGAGAGATGTGAGTGGGCCTAAGCATAATTATTAATAAATTCCCTATAATATCCTGTAAGACCCAAAAACCTTCTAATATGACTCTTTATGTTCTTCAGGAATGGGCCATTTTGTTATAGCTTGAACATTTTGGGGGTCCACATTGACCCCTTTACGTTCCCAAAAACATATTTGCACATTTTTACATACAAATGATTGTTTTCAAGAATTTGTAGGACTTATTCCACATGTTTAATGTGTTCTTCCCATGATTTTCTATCGATAAGTATATCATTAAATAAAACCAACACAAACTTTCTAAAATGGGGTTGAATTTTTTTGTTCACGAGGCTTTGAAAAGTAGAAGGAGAATCAGTCAATACAAAAGAAGTGGCCAAGAACTCATAGTGTCCTTCATTTGTTTGATGGGTCTTAAAGACTAAATTCACATCTCATGGTGTTGTTGAAAGACATAAGGCCCACTTCGTAGAAAAGGGTTTTTCTTAGCAAGAAGGAATCGAAAACACTAAAACCTTTGCCTATGTTTCAAAGATGAATGATTCTATTCAAATCATTATTTCACTTGTTAATCAATTTGGATGGGAAGTACATCATATGGATGTGAAAAGTATGTTTCTTCATGGAGATTTGATTGAAGAAGTTTATATGGAGAAACCCCCTAGTTTTGAGAAAGATGTCAATCATGCCTATCGACTGAAGAAATCCTTGTATGGTTTGAAACAAGCCCATAGGGATTCGTATGAGAAGATTGACCATTTATTTATCAATCTTGGTTCTGGACGATGTGAATCAGATCCTAGTATTTATGTTTTGGAAGGAAATGGTGGAACCTTAATTGTTGCATTGTATATAGATGATTTAGTCATTACTAGAAGCAATGCAAATCTGATATTGGTTTTGAAGCAACAATTGGTTGATACCTTTTAAATGACTGAACTTGGTCTCCTTCATTTCTTTTTAAATCAACCTAAATATGTAGAGGTTCAAGATGGAAGACTTTAAAATTTACGCTACACCTTTTCAGTTGGGAGTGACAGTGACGAAAGACCGTGATTCACCAAAATTCAATGTGGCTCTCTACCAACAACTGCTGGTCGATATCCTTATTTATTTGACTCACAATTGACCTAATATTTCCTTTGTTGTTAGTATCATTTCTCGGTATATGCATGATCTAAGAGAAATCCACTAGGAGGCCACAAAGAGGATTGTCTGTTATATCAAGGGAATTTATTGACTTGGTATAAGATATAGTACAACAGACCCATTGGTCGGCTATTCTAACTTAGATTGGGTAGGGGACAAGGATGAAAAAATCCTACATTTTTCTATGTGTTTCATTTTGGTTTTAAACCCTTGGTCTGGTCATGCAATAAGCAGAAGGTGGTCTCTCTTTTGACCACATAATTCAAATATTGTTGTGTAGCTAATGCTGGCACAAAGGAATTCTGTATATGACAACTCTTGTAAGGTCTTGGTTTTCCATTCAACATAGAAAATATACTCTTTTGTGATAATTAGAGTATGATGCAGATTGCCAAAAATCCTATTGCACATAGCAAGTTGAAGCATGTGAAGCTTCAAGCTCATTACTTACAACAATTGTTATAGGAAAACATTCATGAATATTGTATATTGTAGAAATAATGATCAAGTTGTTGATATCTTATGAAGCCTTTATCGAAAGGTAAGTTTATGAAACTTTGGAAGCTGTAATTATAGGGGAGGGTGTAGAAGTAATGTCACCTCCTGAATCTTGAGAGCATTGTGTGTGGGGGAGTTGGGATAGAAATACATACTAGTTCATCATAACTCTAGATCTTATGGAGACAAATAGTCGACAATTGATAGTCAACTAGAAGAGTTGATTGAATGGTTGATTAGATGGTGAACTAGTGGATCCATTGAGGAGTCAAATAGATAATTGACTAAGCATTCTACTATTTGGGCAATTAGAATATGGTGGGAATCCCAATAGAGAACATAATAAATTGACTAACACAAAACCAAATACACAAGATAGAATAAGCATTGATGCATTTTCGCATTAACATATGTACATATCAATACATGGAGAATGACTCTTGGATTCCAAATTCAAAGGTGTCTCTTGGAATCCCAATGATTGTTCACATTATTTCTCTCATAAATGTGAAAGTAAATAATACAATAATATTCCATGACCCCAAAGGATTATGTTTCCAACATTCCCCTGATTAATCTGAAGGGGTGTATGTGAGTCCAAGTAGAGAAATGAAATCTATAGCTACAAATGGTTGAAAGTGCTCTTTGAATCAAAGTCTAGAAGAATCTAAAGTATTCTACTAAATGGGTGGTTTTAGGATNTTTTAGGATGACCACAAACTATGGAACTTGGTGATAACTCTGATTCTAGATCAACAATTCTTTGGAACTTGGCTCTGACTCAAGTTCTAACTCAACGATTATTTATAGAAATTGGCTCTGACTCAAGTTCTAACTCAACTATTCTTTCTAGAACTTGGCTCCAGGGATTAGTGGTTCCTTGTGGAAATGGTGATTTAAGGACCACCACAAACTGATGTCTAGCAGAAGCAATAGGAGATTGATGTCTTCCACTGAATGGGTGGTTTTAGGAAAACCACAAACTAAATGGAGCTTAGTGGAACATGGCTCTAACTCTGGTTTGGTGGCTTTGGCTTGAGGCTCTAGAAACTAGCACAAGGTTTTGGCTATGGATTTGGAACTGGTTCAAGATCGCTTGTTCTCACTCATTTTTTTTCTGGTTGTTAGTCATTCCCCCCATCAGGAACAAGGTGAGGAGAAGAGAATTTCTTGACCACAAGATCTGTCATTACTTAAGAATGAATTCTTCGGTATGACATATATATCTTCTAGGTTGTTGATGACCATTTCCAGGAAGCGATCCACCCACAATGAATCTTCTCTCTTGCAAGTTTCTTCAAGATGAAGCATTTTTTTGAAGAGTGGGTATGCTTTCCACAATACTTACAAGGATGAAGATCGAAACACTGATCTTTCATGTGGCCAAATCGATCACAATGTTGGCATTTTTGAACTCTAAACTCGAGCAGATGAAGATGAAATTTGTTTTATGAACCCTACACTCTAAAAACAGATTGGATTGGAGATATTAGGAATGTGAACATTCACTTCCTTATCATATCCAAGACTGGTTCTACACTTATTGTGTACAATTTCTTCCAAAGGTCCGATGACGGATTTGGAAAAAACAAGCAAAACCTATGTATGCATAACTTCATCTTCATTTTTTTTGAAGTGGAGCCATTGATTTGTTTATGTGATTTTGAAGTGGCATCATTATGTGCAGGATGCTAAAAGGAATCATAAATAGGATTTCCCTGAACAGGAACAAGTTCATAATGCGTTTCTTCTTGTTAGATTCCCAATAATGGAAAATAGGCATAAACACACAAATACAAAAGGATAGGCGTGAAATCACATTAATTCTCATTAATTGAATGTATATTTATACATGAGAATGTACCTTGGGTTCATTTCCCAAGTGGACTCTTGGACTCCCAAAAGACTTTTCCCATTCACTTGGGACTTTTGATCTTCTGCTAGGGAGATAATCTAAACACCAAGGATTATGTTCCCAACATTTCTTGTAGGAGCTGTGACTCAATATATAGAAACTCAAGTGTGTCTTGTGAATCTATTACACAATTTTGAATGTGATTGAGAGTTGTTTTGTTGACCATGACAATGTTGTCGACATAAGAGAGAAGTAGAGTGTTGAGTAACTCTACCAAACCATTGATTTGAGCCATTGATAAAATGTGAATGAAGATTCACTCAAATAAAGAAGGGATTCATGCAACTCCACCCTTTTACAAACATACTCAACAACTCAAGCACTGAACTCAATAGTTGGAGGGTGTCGAATACAACCGAGAATGCACCCAAGTACAATGCAATTCAACTTAAAAGGTACAAAATACCAATTACAAGTTACAAAACACAAATGAACTTGTAACAACAATTGTTGATTATGAATTTGAATTGATGATGCTTCAATGTTGATGTTGAATCTGAAGTAGAATTAGTCTTCAATTTGAATGCTTTACGATGCTTTAAATCCTTTTATCTATGTCTCGCTTGTCCAATAGCGTTTTGCACACTTATGTAGCTCTGTGTAATCAATGACAAATAATATATCTCTACAATTTGCAATCACAATCTTGTGGCTCTAATGGAACATAATACAAAAGGATTCCCTCGATCATAGAAAACAATATAAAATATAAATCAATATGGCAAAGTAAACAATAACTCAAATCAAACTTTACCAATAAAAAAAGGCAAATTGGTTTGCAGCCTAACCAACATAAAATTGCCACCCAATGTACAACAACCAATGGTCTTGAACCACACACAATCATGGTAGAACACCTTAGGACAACGTTGCCAACTTCTAGATACACAATGTTCAATGGGATGTCCACTCTCAATAGTTGCACTCTTTGAAATTGTTTGAGTGTCTTCATAGCTTGTTCATTCTCATGGAATTTATAATCAGATTCCTTCATGCAATCTACCATTCGCCACAACTGTTTTTTAAATTGTCTCAGAAAATGACTATCAACCGCAACTACATCTGTGTCAACAGTTTCATTGCAAATTAGTGATAAGCTGTGTAGATGGAGGTTTCTCTCTCCATTATCCAACAATCCATCGACCTCTCAAAGGTTCATTTCAAATTTCTACATCGATTTCTTCCAAATGAATTTTTCACCACGTCCATTATTCTCTTCAACCGATTATTATTTCATAATCATAGATCTGTTGTATAAGTTGTCGTTTGAGCAGTTAGAAGATTCACATCTCTGGAAATGAAACGATGTGGGAGATGAACCAACATGTTCGTAACTGCCTCATACCACTAACGCATCACATCTAGTTGCATCAAACTCATTCAATATATGGTATGTGCATCGACTCCCCATGAATCTCACATGAATTATGCCATTGTTAATTTCATTTCAACAGTCTCCTTTTACTATTGGATTTCAAAATAAAATACAAAGATACCTTTACTCCTTTAACAATCGAGTGAATTTGAAAAACTCTAAGTACCAAGTAGCATGTAAATATATACCTTTCTATAATCGTCTTTGTAACATCCCCAAAAATTGACAAAAATTTAAATTTTTTATGAATAGTATAAATGTTATTATTGAGTATGCGGAATATATATTATTGACAGTTTACTCTTTAATAGTTGTTCAACCATATTTATAGTGACGACACATACTCATTTACAACAATCATAAATTAATTAATGTACTGTAACGACATAAATGTCTATGTAATTCTTGTCTAAAATTAATGTAATAATTACTCAGGTTGTATTCAACTTCTGAATAAATGCATTTTATCTTTGTTTATTTTATATGCAACATCGTTTATTTGTCAAATTCATAGATCAACATTATCCTATATCTTTACATCTTTATATATATGTGATTTTGGTTACTAACCTTTTATTTCTTTTGTTGAAGGGGTCCTATGGATAGCCCGATGCTTACTTAGCTTTCTTAAGCTAACACACCTAAATATCCTGTACAGATTTGCAGGTAAGCATTTTAAAGGTTGAAGATTAATGTAATTGCACATCCTATCGTTATAAGGTTCCTAAAATGGACATGAATATTCTAGGTATATATATATATATACACCAAAGAATTACTTGAGAATTTGGGTACAAAACACTTAGAGTTTATTTGTGTCAATTCTATGAAATATTAATGTGATGGATAACACACATGTTTATATTCATTATTATCCTAATCCTATGTTAGGATAGATATGTGTTATGGTTGGAGTGATCATTGGATCATTAATATTCCATCGGTCGTAATTATCATTTTATAATTTTGTTTGCTTATTCAAGGATATGCCATAAGGCATATTTCCTTATTTTACAAAACAATGGTTATATATTATGATCAAGTTCTAATGCATATAGATATGCCATAAGCATATTTCATTAGTTTATAAAATAATGATCTTATAATATGATCAAGTTCTAATACCTATATCTTATACATTAACTCGAAATTCTAGTGATTATAATATCGTTTGAATGTGCGCAGGTTCATAACCATAGCAACTATGTAAAAGTTAATGGTTAAGGATTTAATTAATACGTTTGGGCATGATTCGACAGACTCCCAAACTATAGGCAAAAGCAGTTTATTTAAACCATAGTGGAATGCACAGTGGCAATTCCCCATGGCATGGTTCACATGAAGGTTTATAGGGTTTTGATGAAACCCTAACCGTGCAATATATTGACTTTCCTAGCCAACATTAATCTCATTTTCATTTTACAAAGTTGGGTTGGAGGAACCGACAGGCTCTCGGTCGTTTCGGGGTTTGTAAGCCAAATGTAACTTCAGGGTTTCGAAGGTGGATCTCATAGCTCAGCTTCTTGCTTGTGCCATGTGCACAAGGTAAGCCGTCTTGTTGTTTACAATGTAGTTCGTTTGGTTTGTAATATATATTTTTCTTGTGCATTGTTTCTAACCTCTGTTTCGTTGCTTTGTGTTTGTTAATGAGTGCCAGGGTTGCTTCTCGGCAAGGCTCACAGCTGTAGAAAGTGGGTGTCGGCTCTTTTGAAGTGTTTATTCATAGCCCTGGTAAGCCTCGGGTAGTCCCTAGAAAACCTACAACCAAACTCTCTATCCTAAGTATTCATGGTGGTGTTTGGGCATTGATGTTGGTTCTGTGTTGCGAAAAGGAGATTACTAGCATGCATTTGAATTCGTTGTTTTAATGTGAAGATGTTAAGCCGTAAGGAAAATCTTGTAAATGTATAGAGGGTTTATGACCCTAGAGCCACGACTCTTGTAATCTTTGTTTTGGTTAAAAATTGAAATGCAACTCATGTCTGTTCGCTCAAATTTGTCAATGTATGAACTAAAAGTGTTTAGGGTTGAACCCTGCGACCGTTGTATGTGTTGTATTTTGATTCCGGGCGTAATGCTAGCCCACACAGGTACTTTTTGTTTTATGAAATGAAAACCTTTTACTTGAGTAATGACCCTTGTTTATGAATTCGGTGTTCACGTCTCTATTAGGTATAAAATGTAATGATTTTGAAGTTCTGAGTCTAACTATGAACTTGCCTCAACTTATGAGAGTCAGTTTGTGAACAAATGTGTTGTTAAAATATTGGGCTATGTCCCGAGCTTAGAAACTCAATGGTTCCTTCGTTATTTAGTTTGGAAAAGTATTTAAAAGAAAAATCTGTTGTAATATGGAATCATTATTTGGCCCTAAACTGGGCATGTACAATATTTTGTGTTAAGGAAGTTTGATATTATTGTTTAGCAGGGTTTTGAATTTTAATCGTTTAGATGGAATGAAAAAGGTTTTCGACGTCGAACCTACTCGAGTTTATTTTAATGGTTTAAAAGATATAGGGTGAACCGTATGGGGCTCGAACCCTTAGCTTGTAAAATTTTAAGATTTACCTTCGGATTTGGAATCCCTTGCTATAAAAGAAGTTATTACTTCGGTTTAGGGAAAAGCCCTAAATTCTTTTCTATATTTAGTTATTTCATACTTCTCATTGATATGCATACTATGATTACAATAGTTCGATCTTTATAGTTATTGACTCCATTATGTATTTATCCTTTTAATAGAGCAATAATGGATTTCTCTACTTTACTATTTTCATAACTATAGAATTAAATATGAGTTCTGTGCAACTCGTTCTTTACTTGTTTAATTGTAAGAGTTATAAATAAATTTTATTTCTATGTTGTAATAATATTTTTATAAATTGGTTTGTGTTGTTGATACAAGATTATCAACTGTTATTGATTAAGTATAAATGGTTTTAAAAGTGCTATTCCTTGTAATGTATATTCTGATATGATATATGTGAGCTGATTAACATTAATTTTCCTATTTTACAACTTTGTTTTTACAGTAGTACACATTCGATTTATGTGTGATGATTTAGACTGTAGTCATTTCTAAAATAGATTTCTGTCCTCTATATTAGCTTATTATTTATAGTTTTACTTCTAGGGTTATATGATAGCTAGATTTTGTAAATAGTAGGCTGTTAGGTTATGTTTTGACATGCTTAGACAATGTAAAATTCTAGATTTATAGTAAGCATTTGCATACATATCTAACCCAGAAAGAATCTAATACTTTATTTGATCTCATCTATCAATTATCCTATTTAAACAAATCTTTCTGTACTAGAGTACGTCTCTTCAGACAGTGGAAAAATATAGAAATAACTTTTTTCAATCTGATAAATTTTTTAGATTCAATCATGCAGCCATTTATACAGAAATAAACTATCAGTTCCAAATTTCTAACCTAACTGTTAAATAAAATACAACTTTCAGAAATAGATTAGTAGTCCATAATAAAATAACTAAAAACAAAATAGAACCTGTTAACAGATAGGGTGGACAAACACCCAAAGAAGACCGTT